>JAJMCI010000023.1:0-111876 GCA_030565705.1 Metschnikowia baotianmanensis
TAAATGCAGTACACGTGTTTGCATCCCGCCATCGCAGTCTACCGGATCCAGACCACTACACACTATCTGCACTCAGTAACGGAGGTACAGAGTTCTAGACAAGTTAAGAACTTCAAAAGAAAACACCTTAGCACCTTCGCATCACTGGATAAATGTCTGTATTCCGTAAGAATCCTGACGTCACTCTCAAGGACCCCAGGCACCGCCAGCTGAAAAAAGATGACGCCATCCGCCGCAAGATAGAACACGAGCTCTCAAAAAAACGGAGTTTGGGCTCTCGCGTCGCTCGCCGAGGGAAGGCGCTTCCTGGCACGGTGATGTACTTGAAACCGTCTGAACCGATTATTTGTAAGACCTCGGCCACGGTCTTCGAGGCGGCCCAGATGATGTCTGCCCGGCGAGAAAACTGCATTTTAGTGGTGAATGACCATGGAGAGCTCATTGGAATCTTCACCGCCAAAGACTTGGCATTTCGGATTGTGGGGTCGGGCTTAAACGCCACCACCGTGACCATTGACGAAATCATGACCCCGCACCCGCTTTGCGCAAATGCAAATAGCCCGGCTACGGAGGCATTGACGCTTATGGTGGAGAAGGGGTTCAGGCATCTTCCCGTCTTGGACGACCAAAACCGCATTGTCGGGGTGCTCGATATCACAAAATCATATGCTCAACAAATGGAGAAGTTGGAGAAGTTGAGCGTTTCGTCTCAGAAATTGCACGAGGCCCTCGACAACGTGCACCTGGAAATTGGCTTGGCTGACCAGTCGCCGTACGTACTTGAGTATTTTGCCAGCTTGAAGTCGAAGATGGATGGGCCCACGCTACTGTCGGTCTTAGACCACACAACTAACCCCGTATATGCGACGATCAAAACCTCTGTTTACGAGGCGACGTTGCTCATGAAGGAAAATCGAACTACGGCCGTTTTGGTGAATGACGCAAACGACGACGTGACGGGTATTTTCACTTCTAAAGACGTGGTGTTGAGAGTGATTGCCGCTGGTCTTGATCCCAAAAATTGCTCACTTGTGAGAGTGATGACCCCACAGCCCGATGTGGCAAGCTACTCGTTCCCTATTCAGGCGGCTTTGCGCCAAATGTTTGAAGGCCACTTCTTGAATCTCCCGGTTGTTGACGACAACAAGGAGATCATCGGTATTGTTGACGTCTTGAAACTCACGTATGCGACATTAAACCAAATCAAGAAAATCGAGCTGAGCTCTGCTGAAAATTCCCCCAACAAATCCCCAGAGGAGGGCCCAGCCTGGAATAAGTTCTGGACTTCGCTTGATAACGAAGATTCCGAGTCTTTGCATTCTGACTCAATCACAAGCGCGCCTGATGTCACCCATTCTGAGTTCCAACTGTTCTCCGTGGACATCGGTCCTTCAGACTCGATTTCGGCAGTCGAAGAAAGCATTTCGTCCAAACCAGCAGACTCGAGCATCTTGCTCGAGCAAGAGGTCTTCGTTTTCAAGTTCAAGTCTCCAGCTGCTCACGGGCGTGTCCATCGTGTTTCTGTGAAGCAAAGTGAAACGCTCGAAGACTTGAGACGGTTCATTGATGCGAAGCTTCACCGCTCAGACTATGAAGCCTTGAATATTCTGGACCATCTGAAGGATACTTATGCCATAAGCTACATTGACGACGAGGGGGATGTAGTGTCAATCACTTCAGATAGCGACTTGAGTGACTGCATCAGAGTTAATCGAGACTTCAAGAATACCAAAGCAGACTTGTACCTTCACAGCCCTCACGAAGCGGCCCCTGTTGATTTGTCAAAAAGGCCAGGTCAAGTGTCCCAGCCTATCAGTGGTGACTTAATTCCTGGTGTGCCAAACTACGCGCTTGCGTCAGGCGCATTGTGTGTCGCGTCCGTCTTTGCAGCTGTGATGATTGTGTCCAGGAAGTAAGGTAAACAGAATTGGTTCCACATATTTAACTAACCCATAAAAGGTTGATTGAGAGCTGGTGCACTCACTTATGAATCTTTTTCATATCATATATTTACATGGTGTCTCTACTTTACTTTTTCTGTACCTAGTTCTCCGAAGCCTGGTTCTTCAAGTTCTCGAAGATATTTGCCTGCTCCTTCTCGCTGTGCTCAATGTTCAAGTAAACATTTGGCTGGTCTTCGAAATCCTCTGGTCTCAACACAATAGCATTGGGGTTTCTTTCACTCGACCACCTGTGGGTTATTTGTTTTTGCAAAGCCCCGTACAAATACTCGACATCGTGCGATCTCGAAATTGTGTGGTCTTTGATATCGAAGCCAAGCTTTTGCTGGACAATCTTAGTGAACAAAAATCGCTTCGGCAAGTCCGTGAGTAAAGTACTCGGGTAGTTTTCAACGGTAATCTCAGATCCGTGGCTCTCTTGGTATGCCTTATTGATAGCGTCTGCGACCATTTCTTTCGTGACTGAGGCCTCGATGTCTTGAGGACGCACACAATTATCCTTCCACTGTGTGATTTTGAAGCCGGGGATATCCGTTTCCGGATCAAATGGCTTGTATGATGGCGAGTTTTCCTCGTTCAAAATAAGAATCTTCGAGTTGGGATCCACCGCATACTCGTCCTGCTTCTCGATGAGCTCTTTCGTCTTGGACTCTTTCGACCCGAATATGTTTTGCAAAAAGAGAGACCGGGGCGATGCCACAAAGGTCCTTCTGCCTATACTTCTTCCGAGGAGACGTGTGGAGAGCATTGTTACAAAATGAAAGACAGGAGTATGGCTCTCTTTTCTGACACTCATGTATAAGCACGCTTTTTCGGACCTAGAAAAAAATCAAAGTGCTACGCATATGCAGGATTAAAGGTCGCTACGGCTTAATCCACCGCCAACGTTATATTTCTTGAGGGAATACTACCTGAAACTGCTTTTTGCTTCTTATCCTTTTGATTTGCCCGCTTCTCCGAGCTTTAGACCCTTAATTTTTTGAGCGCGTTGTATCCAGCGAATACCACCACCGCGAGTAATGCAAGCGAGCCCAGGTCAAGCGTCGTACCAAGTGCGAAAGATTTCGCATCCATAGATGAATTTGGTAATTGTGAAGGTGCATCATCATATTTAATGAAAGCCTGACTGACAGTATCCCTTTTGCTTGGGGGAAGAAAAACATCCGCATCGGTCGCCAGGGACCCCGCTGCGCTCGTAGTAGGGGTGCTTGTTGCTCCCGAATTTGGAGTGTTTGTGGTGGTGACAGTCACCTCACCCTCCTCGCACCAGCCATTGACAGGAAGACAATTTATGTATTTGCACCACAGACATGTCTCCTCGTTATCTTCTAGTTTCTTGGACTTGAGATTCTTGGCAAGGAGCACAAAATACACAATCACAAGTGCCAAGCTGATTACTCTCGCAACCATCCATAGAGCCAACTTCCAGAGTACCTTATCTTGATACTTGCAGAGCGGGTTCCAATTGTTGACGAATAACTTCCTTGTAGGAGTATCTGGATCGTAGGTATAAACTCCATCCACGAAGACAAACGAAGGATCGGGTAGGAGTAGAATTGACATCAAAATACCCATGCCAAACCCACCTATGTGGGAAAAGTTATCTAGACCCGGTAGAAGGCCAAGAACAAAAGAAACGATGACTTCCAAGATCATAACGATTACAAATGTCTTGTATCGTTTTGTTTCATAGATGTTTGTGTTTTTCTTGCCGCAGTAGATGAATAGGAGAAAGTTTGCAGCTATGACACCGAAGAGTGATCCAGAAGCGCCAGTGGACGCGACTCCATTGGGTGAGAAATTTGCACCAAGTAGAAACCCAGACACACCGCTGGATACATAGATAGCGCTATACTTGATCCACCCAATACTCCGCTCAACAGCCACCCCCATCGTTAACTGCAAGATCATGTTGAAGAGGATATGCAAAATGCCCGCATGCAAGAATATGGGAAGCACAATTCGATAGTATTGACTCGGCACAAATCCGTTGTCAATGATGGGAATCCCACTCATGCCACAAAGCTCGTTCAAGTTGCACACATTTGTATCTATGGAAGTCGAGTTTGGACATGGGAATTTGATGGAAATGTCCAGAGTTATACCCTGAATCTTGTGCATGCAGGGCACATACCGTGCACCCATGTTGATCAAGACATATACAGAGGGGCCTAGCATAGGGTTGAAATATGGTTTTGCCTGAAATGGCGAGCCTGTCCACAACCCCATTTTGACCAACTCCACGATGAAAATGATAACCTGGGCGGATGTCGCGAAAATCGTGAACCAAGGTAGCTTTGTGTAGTGGAAGCGAGGGAGCCGGTTCGCAAGTTTCCTTCGGTTTCGTTCGTTATGAAGAATGTGCTTTTCTAGTAGATATTCGTCAGACGGGGTTTCATTGGCATGCAAAATCGGGGTATCGTTAGCTGTAGGTACAACTGAATATCCACGGTTGATGGGTTGAGAGCTTCCGAAAGCAGGGTATTGGGAGTTCTCGAAAGGATTTGGAAGATGGGGCAATGGGTGACTCTGGAGAGGCAGGTTTCTGGGCACGCCCAAAAGATCATACAGCTCGGCCGAATAGCTGGTGTCATACCTGTGATCTGCACTTAAAGTTTGCAGCTCGGATTCACCGGCAAGCAGTTGACCGTAGGGCCTGATGCGACCCGTATATCTGGAGCCTATGGGAGAATACGGAGTAACTCTGTGAGTTTCATCGTATTCATTATTGGGTCGAGCGTGGGCCAAGTTGTGTCTAGAATTGTGGGTGCTAGCCAGCTGCCAGTGCGGATTCCGTGAGTCTGCGTTGTCTGAAAACACGTCTCTGAATTGCGACATCTAGACAATTTAGCGTAATTTGTGTATGGGCCCTTTCAAGATTTGTTCGTATGAATTCCCAGGCTTGTAATGAACTCTATGGGTTATCCCCAGGGCTTGGGGCTGTGAAGTTTAATACAGTTTTCTAAAAAAAGAATGTTACGCCATGCGTGGATCTCTCAGATCAAAGTCAAACGCGCATTGCAGCAGACAATGCATCTATGCAGTCGTCTAAAAATTAGACGTCATGGATCTAGGTCTTACAGACTTGAGTATATAAATAAAATTTCAGAAAGCAGGGCAAATAATTTCTTGTATTTGATTTTGTGAAATATTCTAAAGAATCACCAAGAATTCATTTCTAATCTCTTGCATTATATAACATAGACTGGAGAGAGGCTATCTGTGTGCTCAACGCCACGGTGGATACACAGCCTCACGTATATTAGTGAGGCCAAGAAATCACTCTCTCATTTAATAGTTAAATTTTCAAACCAGATGTGTTTTGCCTGTTCGATGCTTAAAATCATGCTGATGTTGTTCACAGCATCTAAGTTCTGGAGGACTGATCGATTAAGATCTGTGAAAGTTCACTCCTACGCCCTCACTGACATACTCATGAATAGGCGCACCAAATGCACGAGGAAAAGCAAATAGAAAATCGTCCTATTTCCCTACTATACAATTCTAAATCACTCACTTGAACAAACTAGCGTTCGACAATGGGTCCACCTTCAACACCTGGTCTCTCAATTTGACCTTTCTGTCAACGGCAGCGTTGGCACGTGAGCGGGCTTGCTCGGCGGCCTGTTGTTTGATTTGCGCTCTAGCAAAGTTGGGCGACACGTATTGCTTGTTCTCGTAGATCTTGGGGCCACCGAATGAACCCTCCAAAATCGTGATCAAGGTCATCACGAAACGAGGACCGATCTCCACCAAGGACAATGACTCGGCATCCACAGTGGCGGTGTCTGTCTCTTTAAGTTGCTCGGTCTCGGAAATCTGGTAGTTTCTCACCCATATCTTGTTGTCAACAATGGAGAAAGTCATCACGTGGTCAACAAAAGGTTTGGACTTTCTAGCGTTGGGTGGCACACCGAAAGAGTGGAGAAACATCTCCTTGATGAGCTCGTGGTGAGCAGAGTCTGTAAAACTTTTATCGAAACTAAGAATAGGTCTAGATCCTTTCAAGCAATTTCCGGTGAAGTTAAGCTCGTCCAATGTGTGCATGTTCTGGATGTAGAATTTCAAAGTTGGGCCATTAGGAGGCTTGGAAAGCCAAAGATAGAGGTCTTGGTGCTTTCTGGCCTCAAAGAAGAGGATATTGTTGCAGTTGTACAACTCAGCAACCTCATTAAGCTGCCACAAATTTTTCTTCGAGTCGAACTTAGGCTCCTTTCTGGCGTGTGGCATCAATTGTATCAAGTCATTGATTAAGTGACGGTGTCTGTAGGTCACACCACGGGATGAGATCACCAACACTCGCTGACGATTTATGTGCTTCGTTTTCTCGGATGTGTCTTTTGACGACTTGGACTGCAAAGCCTTGTAGATCGCAGACATATTTGTGTTATTTGTGTTGAGTATCCTTTTATTAAGCGGAGCTGGTAGTTTTTTTTCTTTGGTGAGGATCTCACGATGAGGTTTGGTATATAGGAAGATGAGCGTAGGGCCAGCTACCAGGCTATCGATTATCTGAGCTCGGCTACAGCCTGAGATGTCTAACATGTAGTCAGTGAACCGAAATGAATTCACAGATAGCTTTTGGCCCTTGTAAATTTTGATTCACGGGATAGATTTTTGTGTTTTGCTTTTAAATTTCTTCAGAAACCAATTTCTAAAAACCTTTCATGATGAGGTCAACTTGCTCAGTGATTCCATAGCGCCATTTCTGGAATACGGCTATCTTACAAGGCGTCTACTTTCAATAATATTTATGGTCATTGGGCAAACATCAATTTATTTCGAAGTATTTGTCATCATACCATGTTCAGGTTTCACTCTGAGTGCTTTCATGAAGATCTCTGGGCACTCGTCTTTAAAATAAGAAGCACTACATTTTCGTCCAAACTGATATCTATTTTTATATGTACGTTTATATTGATGTGCTAAAACCGTCTAATGCTTCTCGGCGTACTTGGCCAAAAAGTCCTTGACGAACTTCTCCTCTTCAGCAGAAGCGGCGTTGATAGGAGGATGCACTGGCTTGGCAGGTCCCCAAGGCTTAGGAGCCACGACGAAGGCAACAGCTCCCAAAGTAGCAAGAGCCAAAATGTTAGGTTGCACGGATCTACCGAGGATAGTGTAAGCAGCACCCATTAGTGATTGTGGAATAAGTTGTTGATGGTACGTTCGTTGAATGAAGACAGCCGCGGATTTCATTGGATGTTGTAATATACAGGCTATTTGCAACTCACGGCCACCGAACCCGTTGTGATTGGCCATATGGCCCATCCTTCTATGTGAATTTTTTTGCTAAAGGATGAGCCGCCAATTCTTAAATTATCTGTGGATATTAGAAGTTCTTGCTGTAGAGTCCTCCTTATTATCTCCACTCAAATATGTAGATCTTGCGTTTCGTTCCCGAAACATTTCACGCCAATTTTTCTCAACCGGTGCACATTATTGAGTCACGTCTTTCTCAGGCCTAATAGCATAGAAATACAAGACTCACAGATTAAAACTGAGCTATCTCAGAAAAGTTTACTACTTTGCGTTGAAGTGCGTTTATTGATTCTTGTATTTGCTCTTGTTTTGAAGTATTGGGTTTTCACATCAGTCTGCTACTACGTCTGCGTGCTCTACGCGCTACAAACTTCTTCTCTTCACAGCCTGATCACGTCGGAGTCAAACTCCTTTGATCTGAATCCTAAATTCTCTTCAAGCCACCACAAGTGAAGCAAAATAACAAGAGAAAAGGCTACTCACCCATTTCCTCTTGTTCTGCGATACTTCTTAAAATAAAAAAATTATCAATTTTGAAATCAAATTAAGCCTCAAGTACCGGAAATACGCGGTCGGCTGTTGAGTCACTCGCGGCGATTTCATGAGGAACTAACTAGGCATGCACCCTGTCATTTCGATTCCAAAGTCTCCGAAGTAAATATTTCTAAGATATCCTCATACTTCTTTGAGTTTCGTAGTTTCACTGGCTAATTATTTTGGCCTCGAATGCTATGTCTATGTTGTTCGGAACCTCTACATCGGTATCAGTCGTTCATTCTCGGCTTGTCTGTAATTTCCCGAAAGCCCGCGCCGCCCGTGATCTCAGGCGCGCATGTTGATAGCACGGCGATCCGCTCACTTCATCTCTGCATTCCTCACGAGGTTGACTAGCCTCATACTCTATCCAAGTAGACACTCTTGAGCACTCTTATTTTTTCCAGGCCTAAGCAAGAAAGTGCTATTTGTGTCTATCGCAGCGCTTCAAAATTCCCTTGCCTACAAATTTTGACTGAAAAGCACGCCACATCAGCTGGCATTTATCATTGCACACGTCGTCCATAGCCCGCTGGAATTGCTGCAATATCGGCTCCCCACTCGACAACATTCACTGATCCGCGGGCAGTAGCAAATCTGACCGTACATTATACTCCAATCTATTTTCTCGCTGCAAAGTTGAGCCAACATACTTGCAATTCGAGGTCAAACGCGTTCAGCGCAAATTTGACAATCACAAATGACCGCGCTGGGAACAAGTTTCATCAATGCTCTAGCCAGCCGGCTTGACGCAATATTACCCAATCGTACGGGGCATTCTTTAGCTGAGGTCGAACTTGACTCGCAGTTCATCATCACAACAAACCTCATTCTCAAGAACTGTAAGCCTAACGAGTTCAATGGCCATCAGGACTTCTTTTCTGAGATTCTCAACGCGTTGGTGGCCATTTTGGAGAAGTTGAATCTAGATCCCGTATCGCAAAAACTTATAGAGCGAAGCGCTAACGTGTTATCATCTACAGTCATTCTCACCAGGCTCTTACGTATCATCGCAATCACAAACTGGGACCCTGCACGAAATTACTCCCAGAATGACGACTCATCACTTGATGTGGGCATTAAATTTGACATTGAATCAGGTGTCACGCACAGCAACTTCGAATTATACGCTCACAAAGAACCGCCGGCTGTTCACATTGACGCAGACCACGTGCTTGAGGTTCTTTTCCAGATACTATCACCAGAAATCAATATACAGGGGCTTTCAGATATACGCAAGTTTAAATCCGCCTCGAAGGATGTTGATTACAGTATTTCGCCTCAGCACACTTTACTGCGCCATGATCTTCGTTGTCAGATTCTTGAGATCGACTCAAACACACTGATTATCTTGCGTTACATTGCGGCTTCGAACTCTCAGGATTACGCCAGCTTCATCAAGCAAAAGCTTTTTTCATATGTGAGTCGTGGCGAGAACATCCCGCTCTCGGCACTTCAACGATACGCCTGCCTGTTGATGTTTATCTATTGCACTCCTAATAATACGAGTTTCTTTCTCAAACTGGTGTACATGGCCATTCCTTTCATTCGCTCGATGACATGGAGGCAGCTATTCTTACACTATGAGTCTATGAATCTACGAACTCAGTGTATCAACAAGCCTGACTTCTACTCTAATGTCATATATGCAGGTAGCTCGGCCGAGCAGGAATGCAAAATCATCTTCGATTACATCTCAACAGCATTTGAAAATGAAATCAATGCGAATACTTCCCTATTTTCGTGGTACGTGGTTCTTTGCCCTTCCGACTTTGATGAACTTTTGCTGAAGTCGAGCAAACTCAAACAGGTTTTCAACAAGAGGGTTAAATTTCTTAACTCAATCTTGAAAGAATCCCAATTTGGGGTCAACTTAGACTGCTTTGAGTCTTTGATCAGTATATTTTTATTGGCTTCACTTATGCATGAGACTGATGGTGGGGTCAGAAAGTTCACCGTCAGATTCCTCGATGAGACTTTTCAATGCTTTTTGAAAATGCGGCTGAAATGTGTAAACGATTCGCTCCTCTCTCGTTTCAGGTCATTATACCAAAAGCTTTTTACCGCAGCCATTGCCATCAACCCTGAGAAATACATCCCTTTGTTTATTCGAGAATTTCAAGAGAAGCACAATGCAAAAATCCTGATCTTGTACGACAAATCAAAAACTCTTGATTCGCATGATCTTTTGGAGGTTGTCATGGCTCTCTCCGGTCATAACCTCTACCGTGATATGTTCAATCTCGTCATGAAACAGATTAACTCGACGCTTTCAAACATCATGCACAGTTCTGCCAAAATTATATCCCAAAGCAACTTGTCTTTAGTTAAGCACAAGTCTGTTGATGCCATTAGGAATACAGAACAAAATTCGCCTGAGGAATCTGAACAATCGTCCATTGTCTGGTCAAAGCCCTCCAGAAGTATTGTTCCTGACGATCAAATTGTACTCATTGAGGATATATTGATGCTCACCCTTGAAATTTATACCGAAGGGCCTCTTTATTTTTTTCAACATGAACTTGATGATGGTATTAGCAGAGACGAGAAAGTGTACAAAATGTTGGAGTTCTCGAATGCTGTCTTTGTTCCTTTGAATGTGGCAATCAACTCGCCCAATTCTGATCCACAGAGGATGTTTAATTCTGCCTGTAAGTTGTCAATGAAGTTGCTACAAGTTGGGAATGCGGCTGATTCTTCGGATGAAATACATTGTCTCAGCACATTCATATCTCATAACGTGATCTATAGCACATGTGAGGTTATCGGGACGCTTTCTTATCCAACGTTTAAGGAGTATTTTATCTTTCTCAAAAGTTTCCTACTGGAAAGGATAAAGTCGCCTGTGAGGGCACAGAAAAGCGACTATTATCAAAGCCATTGGACGCATCTTGATTGTGAAAGGGTTTGCACTTCTTTGGACAAACTTTTGATGCTCTGCTTGTGCACACATGACATCCAATTTTTCAGCTTACTCAAGCTATCCATTAAAGCGCATGCTTTTGAAGTAACTGCAACTAGCAATGGGTTTAACTGTTTTCAGAATTCGCTAGCTGAGTCGTTTAGTGATGTCATGGGGGACAATATCGTCTTCACCGGGTTCGTCTCGCTCCATAAGAAGTTCAAATCAATCTTGGCTGACTTTGAGCCGACCAGAGGCTTGTATGAAGCCTGGCTAATGATTTTGAATAGGTGGGAAGAGATGGTTGATGACATTTTAGGCACCAATGATGACAGCTTTACGTTCAAACACTATACTGAGTTTTTGGCAACTACCTCTGGCTGCTTTTTGGGAAATCTGTTCGAAAAAAGCGGGCTTGGTACTCAAGAAGTAGCAACAACCGTTATTTCTTTATTTTATGATAGGGCCGTGGACTTACTTAAGAGCGAAGAACTCTTCATCAGAGTTGTGGTCCGTGAAGCCTTGTCTGCTGAAACACATTCCGAGGTGTACCAATTGATCTATGACAAGATAATGGGTTCCGTGAAGGTATACAAAGATCTGAATGATGTCTCTTCAGAAGCTGTTCTTTTCTTCGAGGAAGCTGTGTCGATATTTACATCAATTCTCAGTGTAAAGTCTGAAGGTACGTTTCTTTTGGCGACATTGTTACCCGAAGTAATTGAGACCTTCTTTGAGTATGTCGAAACTGTTCCAAATCTGATCGATCAGATTAAGTTGAAACTTCGGTTGTGCAAACTTACTGCTGTCATGTCCACCCTGAGAGAGACATTTGGTATTTCGGGTGCCTACAAATTAAGGAACAAACTTGCTAAGATTGCGGCTGATTGGCTTGACTCAGCGACTTCTTACACCGCTGAATTGCCTAAAGATTCGACCTCTGTCACATCCTCAAACGGCCGAGCCTCAGATATAGAGTTCCTACAAATTGAACTCGCAACAGAATGCGCAAAAAGTTTTGCTACGCAGCTTCAATCTTTGGTCCTAACTGTTCCTATTGGTACAAAAGAGAGCAATTTTGAGCAGGCTAAGAGCCTCGTTTTCTCGAATTTCTTCTCCATTTTCTACAAAATCTTTCAAAAGTTTAACGGCAACGACCCGTCCCCATTGATGGTCAAGTCTAAGTTCAAAATCCAAACTATCACTGATCATGTTTTGAAGGCAATCTCGAATATGCTAAGGGCCAATGTTGGAATAGGGTTGGAATTTGCCCTTCCTTTGGGTTACCATGAGAATAACAAGATAAGGCCCATCTTCTTGGACATTTTTGCCACCACACTTTCGGCGGGTAAACTTAAACTCAAGGAGGAAGAATTTCTGGATGAAAAGATATACCGTATGTCAGAACTTATCGAAGTCTATGGTTCTGCTGCACGGGTGGCCTCTCCTGCCGAACACAACCTCTTGGCAACGTCCTTGAACGGACTCTTCGGATACACGATGGGTTTGGATAAGTTATTTCTCACGCTCTTGAACATGGAAATGCAGACTGTAAGCCGCGCCCTGGACATTTTTCGTGGTAATTCAACATTGACGCGGCTCATGTCTATCTTCGCTAAAGAATATGGAACGCCGTATCTTTCTGTTGTTTTGAAACCTTTTGTGGAGGAGATGGTAGACGAAAATGTGATTTTTGAGGTAGAAAAGGAAGCGAAGGAAGAAGATGTTGATCTTTATCTAAAATACCTTCGCAAGTTGGTGATGAGTGTTGTGAATTCAATGCCATGGGTTCCTGAATCCTTCAAATTCATCTGTTTTGAGATTCAACGATGCGTTGCTAAGAAATTCGATGATGCATCTTTCATAGCAGTGGGCTCGTTCTTATTCCTTCGTTTCTTTTGCCCAGCAATTGTGAGCCCGGAATCGTTTTTCGATTTAACGTCAATCAACTCCAAAGTCAAAAGATCATTGATGCAGATTGTGAAAACTATTCAATACATGGCTAACGGTTCTATCCTCAATCTAAAATGGACTTCCCTAGCGAACAGGTCAGCGGAGATGAATAATCTCAATTCTGAAATTTATTCCTTCATGGAGAAGATCGCTGCTGAAGAAAGCAATATGGAATATGTGTTTCACAGAATCACTTTGAAGCCACTCACATGCTTGAGATATATCCACAAGTTTGTCTTCACCTACTTTGTTGAGATAAGACATCACTACCTTTTTGAAAGCTCGGCCTCAAATGGAAAGCATCTGCAGCAGAATATTACAATATGGCGTAAGCTTGATAAACTCATGAGTGAGCTCGGAAACCCAAAGCCTGCAATCTCTTTGCAAGGAACGAAGTCTTTCAAGTCCATTGATATTCAATCAAATTTGGGAAATTCGCAATTCACTGAATTCATGGCCAAAATGTCAGCAAAGAATATCGAGACATCGATAGAGTCTCCAATCGTTCGCAATTCCGTCTTTCATGATGGGACACCAGTTGTCGTTATAACTTTTAGACACATCAAAGAGATTTCCTATGATGTCAGCACAATGGTCTACCTCTTGTTGGAGAATGTGAGTCAGATATGGGACAATCAATTCTACTGCGTTATTGACTTGACGCAATTCTTTTACATGGGTATCATTGGCAAAAATATTGCCAGCTTATTGAAAACCTACGCACCAACGTTATTTTTCGCAAATTGCAGAAAAACCTTTTATTACAACTTACCACGGCCTGCTCATTTGGCGATCATCGATTCTTGGACCGACTACCGACTTCGGAGTAGTGTTGAGCGACCTATTTACTTCTTTTCAGAACAGGACGACTCGGAGATGATTGAGTCTTTGTGTCTCAGTGAGGCAACAAGGGCTATTCCGCTCGATGTTAAACTTGTTTGCAAGTCGTGTAAGCTTTATGATGACGAAGCCGGTACATTTACTGATGTCACTATCAGGCTAGGAAGGCTGTGGCTTCTGATCTGGTTTGAGAGAAAGGATTTGCACCGAGATTATTCTCCCAGTGAGACAATCGCTCCAGTTGAAAGCTATAAATTAACTGATCTCGTGAAATGTGAAATTTCAAACAAAAGTGGTGAGGTCAACGAGTTTACTCTATATCTCAATAGGTATAACTATCAGGTCACTCTCATTTCCCCTCAAAGAGAAGAGGTACTCAGGTTCTTATACTTCGCCATGTTGCGTTCCTCCAAACAATCCAAGAACTCGAGATCTGCTGTTCAAAAATTGGAGTTTGAGCAATCTCAAAGATTCAGCGCAATCGCAACCTTACTGTTTCATGGCTTGCTCCAATCGAATGACGATGTCCGGATTGCAGCTTCGAACTTACTCAAGTCCTTTTCATCCTATTACGACATTCAGTTCGATTCTTCCAACAGGCTCTTTAGTAAGGTGTCTTTCTCTGTGGATATGACTGACTTCGTCGTTTCATATTCTTCAAATCTCGCCGACCATTTTCCACAATACTCACACGAGTTTCTAAGGAGCTTCTTTGCCAACTTCGACAAGTTCACAGCAAGCTCAAAAGTTTCTGGAATTATGTACATATCGCCTTGGGTTGTGAATCTTCATGAGCACATTTCTAAGGAAATCGATGGTGTGGAGAAAATGTCTTTCATTGTGCGCCAGTTATGCAAAATTACGACGAAGAATCCGCTTCTTTTATCAACCATGAAAGAGCTTGTGTGGAAGAAAATATTCCGAGATATGAGAATGACCAGTATTCTCGTGGATGTACTAGTCACGATCGCAATGGAGATTACATCCGAAAGTGACGACTGGAACATTGTGATATCTGTTTTCCATCCCAGCGTGGAGCTTTGTGGAGAGCTCGTCTCCCGACTCCATAAGTGCATTTACAGGACTAAGAAGGAGGATTCTCCAATTGTTATTCAGAGCAAGATCTTAGAGATATCAACGCTAGTGAAGATATGCTCAACGTTATTTTTTGACTCTTACGTTTATGGGTCATTATACTTGCTGGATGTCTTTTTATTTTGCACGCTATTCATAGACCGGTCGGACCATGATTTCGGTCACGATTTACAGTGTCTCGTTTTGAACACCATTCAATCATTTGCTTGCAAACCACTGTTAGATAATGTGCAGGTGGATTTGATCAATGAGACGGTGGAGTACTTTAGCAGTCAGAGAGCTAAAATGTTGTTTGGTTTGACGACTAAAGAGCGTGGTGCTCATAGTGAGTTTTCTCAAAGCTATGAAAGGTCGTTGTCCTTCGAACATCTTTGTGATTACCTCAATAACTTCATATCGAGAATCGGCTCTGCTGATGACAAGAAATATTGGGTTTCACGCTGGTCGTCACTTTCGAAAGACATAGCATTTAGTGATTCGTTCTTCCAAATGAGGGCATATACCATAGTCTGTACGTTGGCACGATCTGGTATAAGCGACTCCGTGGGAGGAAGGATCATGGAGGTGCTCACGGGACCCTGGTTCGATGACCCTGCCTCTTACTTTGAAGGGTCTGTTTGTTTCCTCAGGTTGATGCAAGGATTGGCCAAGGATTCAGTTCACTTGCCGCTCCTTGTATGGATTGTTGCCGGTGCATTGCTACTGGAGTTCCCGCTTAATTATCAAGCCATGATACCTGCATTGGGTCGAAGCTTGGAGAAGATGGTCTCAGATAAAGCCTTCACAAACAGCGTTTTCGCAATCAGATCGAATTTAGATCCTTTGTTGAATTCGTTTGAGCAACGGGTAGGTATAAGAACCCGGCGGGAAAACTACGAGTTCATCTTTCTCTTTTTGATCTCGAAAGGTTTGACGGTCTCTCAAGCCAGGCACACTTCCATCAACACTATCAGGAGAAGTTTATTAATGAAAAATCAAGATCGAGGTGAGGGCTTTTTGAGAGAACCGGCGGCTGGCGATTTTGTTCTTTCCTATTTGCTCATATACTATCTCTCAGTCCCCGACTCATCATTTCAGATCTTTGTGGCTGAGCTTGGCCTAGAAGACGCCCCTGTGACTCAACTTGGGAGAGACAGGATCCCCAATGTGTTACTCGAAGGCATTTGTTCCCTGTCCAAAACATTACGTCTCGGCTTTATCTTGGCTGCTCATATTTTCTCCAGCGAATGCGACCAGATTTTCAAGTCAAGATTTATCTCACTCTATGAGGAGATCCTCAGGCGTCGGAAAGAGTCTGCCCTCTTAATTTTTCATATTATTGAAGCGAAATTGGAAGACTCATTTATCAACGCTGCTTCTAACTCTCTCACCAATGACATCTCAGTGCTCTTAATGGAGATAGTGAGAGATAGAAACTACAGTCCTGAGTTCTGGCAGGATCAGGTGGCTGATATAATTAGAGACATCGAGGTCTTCAATTTGAATACGATTAATCATTTTGCGCTGCCCAACGATGCGGCAGAGTCTGTGCATCGTATGACAGTTGTCAGGCAGATGTTCTATCGAAACTTGTGCAGTACTATAGATGGACTGAAGCTTGAAAAGTACTGAGGGTGCGTGAACTTCTAGGGTGACTTAGGTTATGTCAATGATTATAGTGTTTAATGTTATATCTCATAAATGCAAATAAAAGAAGTTAGAAACATTATGTATTGAACTTGATTGCCTACCTCTTGAAATAGACGTCAATTGCCTTTTGATGAAGACGAAATATCGCCATAGTAGCCTGAGCATCCTCGATCGACGAGTGCAGGCCACTCTGGATCTCAAGGCCCAAATACACGAGACAAAGTTTTCTTAAGCTTGGAGTTTTTCCGCCGTTTTGTTTCTTGAAGTCTGGAAATTTCGAAGTATCTCGTATAAGACGCTTTGGTAGCGAAATGCCAAGGCATTCTAGGTCGTTATGGACTGCATGGCCCACTAAGATCCTGCCCTCTATTATGTCTCTGACTTTTTCATGGGCCTCTTCAAACGACATCGCATCCCGCATGTGTTGAGGTGTGACTCCTGAAACCCATGTTCTCCAATTCGTAACACGTTGCTTGGGTTTTACGTACGTGTCTAGAAGAACCACGCCATAGAAATTCACGATCGATACACGCGCAAGAGCCGAGTGGTCGTCTACGCCTACACCAACAAACTCGCAGTCGATAGCTATAAATTTCCCCGGAGCTAATTTTTTCCTATCTGAGTAGTTCACTACTTTCTTAGCATCATCAGAAACAATGCTGAATGTGGAATAGGATGTGCAAGTCCAAAGTGCATACTCTAGGGGTGTGACAACCTTCGCTGATGGAATGGGTAAAGTCTCTGCTGCTTTCCGTAGCTTTGACACATCTTTACTTTGCTTTCTGTGCTTTTTTCCTGGCTTCTTGCTAACTTTTCCACGAGGCTTGTCTGGTTGGATTCTAGAACTCAATGCCTTCCAGTTCAGTGAAAGAGACATGTTTCAGTTAATACTGTACAGTGCGATCAGTGCGATGTGACTTCAACCGGAGCCACGCTTGGAACTCTAAAGTTCATAATTCCTAGTTCGCACAGCTGCAAATCCATTGCAACTTCCGCCGCAATTCTATACAAATACACGGATCTATCATTCAAAAAATTTAGTTTCGTATAGATCACCAAATCGTATTCCAAAACGTTAACCCGAACATCCTTATACAATATTAGAGTTATTATATAGCTGCAACGCCCACTTGATCTTCTCAAATATATCTTCACACAGTGCTGTTGTATCTGCCTCTAGGTCATATTTCTTCTTTATCATGAATTCCTTTCCGCCAGGTTCACCTTCCTTTTTGATCACAATCTTGAAATGGGTTGGACTCTTGCTTTCTTTGTACTGTTTAAGCTTGATGATCTGTGAGATGTGAAACGAGCTTGTCTTCAAAATGGTGTCATTATAATACTTGGAGTAGTTATAATGGTGCAAATAATGGTGATGATGAGTGCCGCTTTGATTGGTCCCCGAGAATGAGTGGTCATTCGTGGTTGATTTCCAATTCGCATCGTCGGTAGGGGCCAAATGAACGTAATCACCATCAATAATGAGATATTTCTCGATCCTATAGAGCAAAGGGGATTTTTTTCGGAATACACGCCACTTGCAATAGAAAGTGTTGAGGCTTGAAGGAAGCTGCGAAGTTGTTCCACTGATCAAGTTACTCATGCTTGAGCTAGTGTTCGGAAATGTGTCCTTCTTTGTGTCCTTGACTGGAACGTCATCTGCCGGTTTGGAGTCCCGAGCTTCGAAATCTTTGAATCTTAAGATATCCTTCGATGTACCCTCTTGACTCATGGTCATCAGTTGTGAGACTGGGGGTGTGATACCAGCTTGAATATATCCTGGCAAATTAGGAGTGATTCCTGCCTCTTGAAAAGAGCTCCTCTTGGACTCAACATCCAACATAGATTTAATGACTTGCTTGTCAACCAAATCCATTATGAAGAAGTCCACATCTATCTCTGAGAGAGTTTGCGTACTCTGTAACGGTAAGGTGAAGACTGCATCATCCGTGCCTTTGTCAGTCAATAAAGATGTGTCTGTGCGCTTCTGGTGGGAAGATTTTTGAACCCCAGAGAGCTTGTATTGAGTTGAGTCAACTTGATACTGCCGGCAAATCAAATCTAGCAAGTCTCCAACTAGCATTTGTGATCCCACAAAGAAGCTGATTACCTTGCTAGTTGACGGAATGTTCTTTACTTTTACCTCGATACTGTTCCCCCGTGGAGCAGCGAATCCAAGGTTGTCCTTTCTCCCAATAATTTCGTTCTCCTGATCTTTATGACTTCTGGATCGCTCCTCGAAAAGATCAAGATTTTGCCGGAACTCAAGGGGAAGCGGTGAGTGTTTTTCGTTGTTTGCGATCTCTCCTTGTATCGCAATCTTACAAAGCGCTAAATGCTTCGGGCAGTTGTACGACGACATCAACCGGGTTCTGTCTAGAACGCCAAAGTTTGCGTCATATAGCTCCCCATCCTCATCAGTGAGCTCTAATCGGTAGTGATTGGGATTGAGACATAACTCGAGCTCCTTAAATTTCTGTCCCTCCTCCAACTCTGAGAGTTTAAGAAGAGTATAACCTATACAGTCAAACACAGACATATTGCCAGCAACAGGTAGGTTTTGGAGGGTTGGAGACGTCTTTGGTGGTACGAAAACGTTGATCTCTGCCCTCCTGATGCCTTCAGTTGCGTTCACGTCGCTGTAGGAGAAGAAAGTTAGAGGATTCGCATTGGAGGAGGTATGTCTCGTCTGAATGATCATGCTCAACTTTGACTTCTTCTCTTTTTGTTGGTGCAAATTTGGCTCAGACACTTTGGGAAAGTCGAAGGACTCTCGCCTTGGCAAGAGTGGTGTAAACTTGTTTGCAATCTTCTCGCTGGCTTGGGAGAAGCTGCCTAGATCGTTAAGTTTTTTGTGAAATACGCTTTGGTCGTTTCCCTGCTCAGCGAGATTCGTCGTTTCCGTGTCGCTTAGCAAAACTGATGTCTCCGGTACACTGTAGTCATACATCATGCTGGGGCTCTCGCCGATTATAGAGCCATCCTCCAAGTCAGTGAATGCAGAGTTGATAGATTCTTCTTCTGAGCCTGACTCACTGGGGCTCTGGAGCTCTAAAGTTTCTACGTCATTGCAGATATACTCTTCATCATCAGTTATGTCATCAGGTGCAGAAGGCTCGCTCTCGGAGAGCTCACAGTCATCAACGGCCTGCGCTGATTCTGAAACACTGGCGAGAGATTCTAGAGGAGTAGCAAGCAGAGACCGCAGAGTTGAGCTCTCGGAATCGTTCCGCTGCATTTTGAGCTTGTCAGATTTAACAAAAAGCTTCGTTAGTGGGTTCTTCTTTGTGGGCGTTTTATGCACTTGTTTGACTGTGCTCAAAGATTCAACAGAATCAGACAGTTTCTGAAAGTCGAATGAACCTACTTCCAGAAGGCTATTGGACACTGGCTCTTTGGGTTTAGTTAGCGCAGAAGTTCTGTGCTTTCGCGGCACATGCAGATTTTTGTTCGTGACGCGGGATGAATGACGTTTGTGGTAATTCAGAGGTATCCCGGGTGCCGCTAGCGACAAAACTTCTGGTAAGTCAACAGGAATGGGCGGGCTCGAAGGCCGGTAACCGTCAAAATATCTGGAGTTGTAAGCCTCGAAAAAAATGCCCAGGGAGAGCAGTTTGATTACTCGTTTCGTAGAGTCAAAGTCATTCTCGCAAGTCGCCAAACAAAACGCACGCTGATGCGCTCGGAGTTGCGACGGCTCTAATGGAAACGCCATTCTAGGCTTGTGTAACTTGGGAAACTTGATTCGAATGGGCGGTGTTGCGTGTGCAGTCGGATCAGTCTATCTGGCCTTTATCTCGGAGGCCCTGGAATGATATTAAGAGAAGTAGTTTTGAGGGTATTGATAGTTGATTGATGTAGGGAGCCAGTTTTTGCTGGAATTAAGTCCCGTGTGGGGGTGTCAGCTGTAGCGGATTGATGGAGATCAAACGCAGTACTGATGTGCGGTAGTTGGCCTACCCTAGCGAGCATGTACATATTTTCGGGGCAGCCTAATCGTTGCACATGAGCCCGTGCCCTTGTGAGATAACATTCGTGCAATAGGTAACAACAAACTTAGAGATTATAGGAAGTTTCAATGTTGTGATTTTTATTACTTTCGTGAAACAAATACTACATCTAGTGCAGTCATGAACAAAGTAGAAACCAATGCTTTTGTTGTAGTATCTACAATTGAATAATTTTGAAAAGGTGGCTGTTCCATTTTGTCGCAGAGTGCAGTGGTTCCCTCATTTTACTATCCCAACTCATTAATTAAATATTATAAGTGGATGATATGCGTCATTGCAAAACGAATGAATGATTCACGGTTTCGAGTTCAAGGATCATGCTTTAATTAAATTACCGTCTTTGATCTAACAAAAAAAGATCGTCTGGAATGAAATTGAGGGTAACGTATTGCTGTAGTCAATCACTAATTCGCCAAAGAATGATTAAAAAGATATCCTCAAGTTCCAGAGCACAAAGCTTGAAAACTACGTCCAAAAACACCTCAGAAAATGGTCAATTTCCCTCTGTGGCCTAAGACACATCTTCAACCACCGTTAAGAGCAGAGAAATCGCCGTAGAGTATTTCTACACATTCTGCTCGATGAGGGGAGCTTTTATAGAAAACTATAATACCGTACCTTGATACTAACCGGGTATGCATGGCCAAATTAGAGTACAGTGCTTGGCCTCACTCTATGAGGGCATGATCCGGGAAAGGCTCTAGAATAATCACACAGGGTATACTCCAAGACAAAAGAAATTTTCTTCTCAATTTAGCTGGTTCGAACCCCGCGGGCGGAGTGGTGATCAGACAGTTGCTCATCAGTACAATGAAATGTACATCACACCAATGGTTGGTTTCACCTTCCACACTCCTGGTTTATTCGAGGTTTTTAGCTGTATAGTTTTCCTTTAATAAATGAATCTACCAAAAAAAAAAAAAAAAAAAATTTAGTATTGATATGTTATGTCTCATCTGAAGTTGGGCTATGTCATGGGTTTCACAATCTAGCCATTCTCTGATCAAACAAGTGTGCCCGATATCATGCGCCACTTATCATACTGGCAGAAAAATAGTCAGAAACAAACATCAAAAAGTACAAGAGAGTCAATGCTATAAGATTTTTTAAGAATAATTCGGCGACGTCTCCTATATCCAAACGGGCTGGTTGCGAAATCCCACCAGATCTAAATTAGGACCCCAAACGCTGTACTGCAGCTTGATTCTACGTGTCTTGGTGGAGCTGGTCGCGCCGGGCGGGAGCAAGCAGAAAGATTGGAATGGCATAAAAAAAGCGCGGCAAATTACACGTAGCGAGACGCAATTGAAACATTTCGAACAAGTTGGTATATCGGTTTTCAGGCCAAAGCTCATTAGTTTGATCTATTTGAGATCTGCCAGTATATTCATACACTAGTTGTCTTCTTTCCTGGCTTTCTGTAGGCGACAGACCCGCTGATTTCGGGCCCTGGATCTCGCTCATTTTCGCACCCAAAATAGAAGCTCGGCCTCCTGGGACTCCATATAGCCGGCACACCAGCAACATTCGTTCAGGACAAGTATTCTAAGCCTGGAGGCCGATACCGAAAAACGTGATCCCCGTTGAGCACGGCCATTTTTGCACACACCCCACCACCAGAGTCACGGCCCTAACACGAAAATAGTTAACCGGTTCTAATTCTATTTTTGCATCTGTTTGCGTTTGTTTTTCTTTTTCCAAGTATCTTGAAAATATCATTGTCTATCGCTCCAGTGCACTATTAACGAGTCACGATAACATCCTTGAACTCAGCGGTGCATTCCTATTCCCGTGATTCTTGCCTTTCTGCACAAGCATAGAGCACATCACTATTTTGTTACCAGCTCCCAGAATTACACACGAGGCACAGGCTTGCATGTCTGGATTCCGAACATACATATAACGATTTCACCTTCTACCATGGCCTCCTCCCCTCATTCCAGCTTGTCTAGCTTATCCCATGATCTCAGTGGAATTTACAAAACATATGCAAGCAAGAATGTGGACACAAGCCAGGTGCATTCACTTGACTCTGCTGATAACGAGCTGGCGGCTATGCTAAATTACAGCGGCCATAGATTAGGCTCCCCTCTCCTGCAATCCAGCTCGTCTTTTGATTTCGCCGCGCATGACGGACGGCACCAGGTCACAAACTCGTCTTTAAATGTTCTTCTCGATAGTCCAAGGGATTCAAAGGATCATTTCATTTCGCTGACGTCGCTCGCCGCAACCTCAAGAAGTCTAGACCCTCTAGTCGTAAAAAACAGCGAGGCAATAGCTTCAGACGAGAGTCTTGAGACCTCTGAGATACAGTACCAAAAGCTGAGTGATAGCGAGTGGGCGGAAAAAGGAGCTGCGATTGCTACCACGTCCACTTCTATGGGAAACACGGTCATTCGTCGAACGGTGAAGGACTTTGAGTTCGGGAAAGATTTAGGAGAAGGCTCTTACTCTACGGTAGTTTTAGGGAAGGACAAGATCACCAACGTGAACTATGCGGTTAAGGTTCTTGATAAACGCCATATAATCAAAGAGAAGAAGGTCAAATACGTCAACATTGAGAAGCACGCGTTGAACAGGCTCAGCCAGACACAAGGTGTCATCTCCTTATTTTTCACTTTTCAGGATGCAAGCTCTCTTTACTACGTCCTTGAGTATGCCTCTAACGGTGAGTTGTTGGGGCTCATAAATAAGTACGGGACTCTCAATGAGGAATGCACTAAATACCTCGGTGCGCAGATTCTCGACGCAATTAACCACATGCATCTCAACGGAGTCATTCATAGAGATATCAAGCCCGAGAACATCCTTTTAGATCAAAATTTTCGCATCCGTATTACTGATTTCGGTACGGCGAAATTGTTAGAGAGGAAGAAAAATGGCGAAACGGGCGCCGAAGAAAACTATCCTCTCGATGTTCGAGCAAAATCTTTCGTGGGAACTGCAGAGTACGTGTCTCCTGAACTCTTGGAGAACAAGTACTGTGGGAAGCCAGGTGACTTTTGGGCATTCGGGTGCATCTTATACCAGATGATCGCTGGAAAACCACCTTTTAAGGCCACAAATGACTACCTTACTTTTCAGAAGATCACAAAGTTGCAGTACGCATTCAGTGCGGGATTTCCTTCAATTCTCAGAGATTTAATCAAGAAGATTCTTGTATTGCAGCCTTCCAGGAGGGCAACCATTGATGAAATTCAGGAACATTATTTCTTTCATGAGTATGACTTCACTGACCTGGATCTGATTTGGAATGCAGACATTCCCAAGTTGAGCCCGTATAAGATGAATGCTAAATCCATGATGAAGATTCCCACTTCGCAAGCTCCGAAGAAAAAGATGGTCAAGCAACCAGTCAAGCAATCCGTCAAAACGCAACATATTGTGAACGGAACCCTGCAACGAGCCGAAAAGGATTCAGACGGTTCCAAAGCAGTCTCGCCGGCAAGCTTTGCTGCATACGCTTACAAAAGAGAAGAAAAATCGCCAGCACCAACATCAAGAACTCCGAAGGCGGTACCTCAACGAAAGACATCAGCGCCTCTGCGTACAACTCCCGAATATATCCCGGGAAC
The DNA here is from genome assembly GCA_030565705.1 of Metschnikowia baotianmanensis. NCBI lineage: Eukaryota > Fungi > Ascomycota > Pichiomycetes > Serinales > Metschnikowiaceae > Metschnikowia > Metschnikowia baotianmanensis. The sequence goes on from JAJMCI010000023.1 coordinate 23,762, forward strand.
TAACATATTAAGGCCCCAGATCAACAAGATTGCCTCCTTTTCGGTAAACAGTTCCAGCGCTTCATCGAAAAGCGACAAAGAACTGTTGAGAAGAAATTCCTCTAGGGTAATGGAAGTCACGCCTTTGACAGCCGTCGAGGCTGCTTGGCAACAACACTTGACCGCATCCGAAAGAGTAATAAATGTTGGGCGGGCGACCGTTTGCAGAATGCCTACAGAAGTGTTTGAAAAGAAGAACAAGGGATATATTCATGATACGCCGCTCGGCTTCACAAACTTGTTGCAATCAACTGCAAATCGGAATAACACGCGTTCCATGTTGACACATGTGGTCCAAGGAAACCGGTTGAGAGATACTCTGGAGTCCTCCTTGGCAACGAACTCATCCAATGAAGATGATGCGATTACTTATCATGACGACGAGATTTTGCCTGATTCAGAAAGCTCGCATGAGGAGAATCTTGCTTCTCTGGCTTCTAGTTCAGCTAAGACAGGAAGAAGATTCTTCAAAAAGTTACTTTCTTCTAGCGATAGGAAGCCGGATTTAGCGAGTACATCATCTGCTTCCAGTAATTTCGATGTCCTTGAGAAACGCCTAGGGGTATTCATGGATAAAGCGAGAACATACACCGTTTTGATCAGCACCTTCGGCAGGGTTCTAATATTTTCTAGAGACGACCACAAGACGGACTATAAATTGATCTGTGAGATAGGACTTAATTTTCCATTCATTCAGTTCAAAGAGGTCTTGTCCAGTTCTAATGGAAAGTTCAGTAAAGGGGTTCCCTCAACTGGTGTCTTCGCCATTGTTGCCCTGAAAACTACCTTTATGTTTGAAACTGAGAACTACGAAGTTGGCCAATGGACGGAAGCGCTAGCAAAGAGTAAATTAAATCAATTCGAGAAGGAAAGAGAGGCTGCACAAAAACGGAGTTTCAACGAAACCCCAAAATCGTCGCCAACAGTGCATGCCTCTCCTTCATTTTCTAGTCCAAACCAGAGACAAGTGAAGAGGCAAGACACTCCTCATGAAACAATAGAACTGCCTAAGACTCAACAAAGACAAGGCGCATCCCCTGCCCCCGAGGCTAGGGATAACCATATGTTCAGAAACAACGTCCAAAGCAAGGAGAAATTGAAAAGGAAAGCCCCGCCATCGCTTCCTGCCAGTCCTAACTTAAGCACATCTGGATTGCCGCGTCTCTCATTAGATCGAGGAGGAAGCGAGACGGTCCATGCTGCTCAACTTGCTGTCTTAAACAGTCCCATGAAAACAAGAATTGACGAGCGGCGCTCGAGTTTTACAAGGGATAGAAACGGACATTCTGTTGGGCACGCAACACACTCGCCAGTCAGCGGAGGAGGGAAGATTACCCAGATGAATTCGAAGTTTTTGGCTAGAAGTCGAGGCAAGAAGTGATATGCATTTTACTATGGCTCCATAGTGTCAATAAATTATACAGCATCGAGCGTGATTGTGACGGAGCAAAAACTATCTACCGTAGACAAATCTTTTGACTAGTTAGATAGATCTAATTGCTGACGCTCTGGACAGGGCAGTACAGAAAATTTGAATCTTTATGCATCAACCATAAAATCATGTCGTTGACGTCTAATGTTCCCGTCCTTGAGGTCGTGTCCGCGTTTGCTGCAAATTCGACAGTCAATCTGGAAGATATGCTTAGACTGCATATAAGCAAATTCAATAATTGCGACAGAGCAACAGTCACACTGCATCACGTGATGAAATCGGGCAACAAACTCGCACTCGACACACCAAAACTTCCGTACATCCCATACCGCCCTTGGCTCCGCACCTCCACCATAGGTTCGACACACAACTTACCTGCAGACAAGAGGCTGAATTTTTCGCCTGCTCAAAATTTTTCTCTATCGCAAGTTCTTGCTGGTATCACATCTTCACACACTACACAAGGTTAATATGGCTAAATTCATCAAGTCCGGTAAAGTTGGTATGTAGCCTAGAGTTGAAATTTAGCTCGAGCGGATCCAGACGAACGTTTTTCCAATGATATCGAACCTATTCTTGTCCAGATTTCCCCATGTTGATGTCCCACCCTTTTTGACCCGAAGACCTCCCTCAAAGAGAGCGCAAGCATTGACCCCAGTTATTGGCACGAAATCCGTGTGTCGTGAGAGAAACGTGATATGTGTGGGATAAGAGACCTTCGAATTTTATACTCTGAACATGCAGTGAACGGAACTTGAACTTTTGTGAAGCTAAATTCGCCACTGTTTGCAATCAAGTAATTACAAGAGGGCATTTCAACCATCAACTTCACAGAAAACCGAACTATGCAAACTATTCTCAAATCATATCCCCCACCCAAAAAATAGTCGTTATGTCATCGCTTCTTGCGTCGAACTCACAAATACTAACATCATCTAGCTATCGTCACCCGTGGTCGTTTCGCTGGTAAGAAGGTCGTTGTCGTGAGACCTCACGATGACGGAACCAAGTCCCACTCTTTCTCCCACGCCATTGTTGTTGGTGTTGAGAGAGGTCCATTGAAGGTCACCAAGGCTCACAGCGCCAAGCAACTCGCCAGAAGAACTAAGGTCAAGCCTTTCGTCAAATTGGTTAACTACAACCACTTGATGCCAACCAGATACTCCTTGGACGTTGAGTCTTTCAAGAACGCTGTCACACCAGAAACTTTGAAGGAGCCAACCCAAAAGGAGGAGGCCAAGAAGGTTGTCAAAAAGGCCTTGGAGGAAAAGCACCAAGCCGGTAAGAACAAGTGGTTCTTCTCCAAACTCAACTTCTAATCTCATTTTATAACATCATATATCGTGTAATAAAACTTCTGCAACGGATAAATAAGAAATGTGTGGTCTTTTACAGTGGCCTGAGTGTATCTCCAGCCGTGGAGGACCTCCAGTGTACACAAATACATGATTGAGAAAGAGCTAAGAATGGAATTTTTCTCGGTTTGAAATTTTGGAGTCAGAAAACCAAGGTGGTTTTCTCCTGCGAAAGTGGAAGCATTTGCTCGGAATCCCCGCACACCCATAGCTAAATATAACTAGTAAACGGGAAAAAGACATACCTGATAAACATGAACAAGTCACTGATATTATCACAAGCCACTAAAACACATGGTGAAGCAATTTATTTCATTATACTGAAGAAATACTACAGCCAACGTTCTTACAGTGAGAGAATCAGGTCCATGATCTGGCCACGGGTCGCGCGAAATGAGCCAGATTTTTCCTCGAGTAGGACACGGCTGGTTTCTAGTATCTCTATCCTAAAATAAAAATGACTGACTCCGTCGACGTTTCTCAGCTCAAAATCGACAACGCTTCCTCGCAGGAACAGAAAGTCACGCCGTGGGAAGTTGCCGCTGCTGTAGACGAAAATGGGCAGTCCCAGGGTATCGACTACAATAAGCTAGTGGAGACCTTCGGCACGCGGTTGATCACCAAGGACACTTTGGCCAGATTTACCGAGGTCACCGGCCACGAGCCACATCCGTTTTTGAAGAGAGGTGTTTTCTTTTCCGAAAGAGACTTGGCCAAAATCTTGGATTTGTATGAACACGGGGAGCCCTTCTTTTTGTACACGGGCAGAGGGCCTTCGTCTGACTCATTGCACTTGGGTCACATGATCCCATTTATCTTCACTAAGTGGTTGCAGGAAGTTTTTGATGTTCCATTGGTAGTCGAGTTGACCGACGATGAGAAGTTCTTGTTTAAACAAAAGTTGACTATTGACGATGTGAAGAGATTTGCCAAAGAAAACTGTAAAGACATCATTGCCGTCGGCTTCAACCCAGAAAACACATTTATCTTCTCCGATTTGGAGTACATGAACCCTGCGTTCTACGAAAATATCGTCAGAACCTCCAGACAAATCACAACTTCCACTGCCAAAGCTGTTTTCGGGTTTCAGGACCTGGACTGTATTGGCAAGTTGCATTTCGCCAGTGTTCAGATTGCCACTGCATTTCCATCGTCTTTCCCCGAGGTTTTGGGCTTGCCCCCAAAAACTCCATGCTTGATTCCATGTGCCATTGATCAGGATCCATATTTCAGAGTGTGCAGAGATGTCGCTGATAAGTTGAAGTTCGCCAAGCCGTCGTTGATACATGCCAAATTCTTCCCTGCTTTACAAGGAGCCTCCACGAAGATGTCTGCCAGTGATACCACCACATCTATCTTCATGGACGACACGCCCAAGCAAATTCAGAAAAAGATCAACAAATACGCGTTTTCTGGAGGCAGGGCCACCTTGGAGGAGCACAGGGAATTGGGAGGTAATCTCGAAGTCGACGTCGCGTACCAGTATCTTTCGTTCTTCAGTCACGACGACGAGAAGTTGGAGAAATTGGGTACTGCCTACAAGAAAGGTGAGCTTTTGTCTTCTGAAATGAAGAAGGAGTGTATTGAGGTGCTTCAGGAGTACGTGAGCGCCTACCAGGAAAGAAGACAAAAAGTCAACCAGGCCGTTCTTGAATCTTTCATGAAACCACACAAGTTGGTCAGTGGAACGAAAGAGAGGAGAATTCCGGCCAAGGAGAGGGTGAAGAAGTCTAAGAAGTAGTATGAAGGGAGGTCAACTTTGTGTCGGAACTTCAGTTTAGCGTCCTCTAGACATGATGTGACGAAACAGCCCTATGGGTACCTAAATGATAGAATTAAATTCAGATTCAAGATTCAGTATCAAGTAAGTAAGCTCTTGACTTGTTGTAATACAAACATGAGTTTCTCAAAATCACCTTCTGAAGTTTCGTCCGCCTTACCAAACCACCTGGAGCCTATGCTCAAAACCACGTTCCTCGGGTCTCGCATCTGAGAAACGACTTTCCCAATTTGACTGGCAATCACTTGTAGCTTTAAGTTATTCGGGTCACCCATGAGCACCACAGGCTCGGGGCCTAAACTAGCCTCTTGTTGTATACTTCTATTGACTGTCGACAGAGTAAGCAAAGGAATATCAAACGTGGTGTCCATGGCTCCATTCACCATGACATTAAGCACGAGTTTATCCGTGAAATATATGCTATGAAACTCAAAGTTGTCTTGCTCAAATGAGGCAGATATGGAACGTCTTTGTGTGTGCGTTTGGGGCGTTTCGGTGAGCTCCATGCTGAAGACTTTTCGTTATTGTCTCTGTGGTGTGGATTCAGAAATATCTTACTATTTCTATGTTAACAAAAAGTCGATTTGTGAGGCCCTATGGTAGCATGGTCCTGCGCGGTCGGCACCGCCTAGATTCGAGGACCCATTCAGATCTCCAAATGTAAGGTAATCATTATTTACGGGTGGCGGCCAAAAATCAAGACAGAGTGGAAACGAAAAGTGATCGTTCATCTCCCCTTTTGACAAGTACCACTTGTGCAAAAACTTAGGAGTTGTAGTAGCTTCATCCCGTCTCAAAGCTCGCTTACTAAGAATGTCGCTATAACACTCACCTCTTACTCAGAATTGCCCCCAGGATCTCACGATCGCACGGATCTTAACTTTTTCGGCACTTAAACGGCGATTCCGAAGGCATGCATTTGACCCTCGGGCCACTACTTCTTATTCTCCACGCGCTTAAATTTTAGGAAAGTCTCCAATTTGAAAAAGACTCAATTTTCCAACTATAGACTCTTTCGTCGCTAAGTCCTCAATAATTCAGCTTCAGACCCCACATTCTCGCCCTAGCAACCAATTATCATGACTAATTTCAGCACAGTCCCCGAAGCTATAGAAGCGTTCAAAAACGGTGAATTTCTCGTGGTGATGGACGACGAGTCCCGTGAAAACGAGGGTGACTTGATCATAGCCGCCGAAAAAATGACCCAGGAGAAAATGGCGTTTCTTGTGCGTCACTCCTCCGGGTACGTATGCTGTCCCCTCTCCACAGAAAGAGCCGACGAGCTCGATTTGCAGCCCATGTTGAAGGACAGAACCGACAGGCACGGCACAGCTTACACGGTGACGTGTGATTTTGCCAATGGAACCACAACAGGTATTTCTGCCCACGATAGGGCATTGACTGCGAGACTGTTGGCTGCCTCGGGCAGTAAGCCTGACGATTTCATCAGGCCAGGCCACATTTTGCCCTTGAGAGCTGTGCCTGGTCTTCTCAAAGCCAGAAGAGGTCACACTGAGGCAAGTGTGCAGTTATGTGAATTGGCCGGTTTGGCCCCAGCGGCAGTGATCTGTGAATTGGTGAGAGACGAGGACGGCTTAATGATGAGATTAGACGACTGCGAGAAGTTTGCCCATAAGTTTGGCATCAGACTTGTCACAATTGAGCAGATTGTGAATCACCTCCCTTAGATTTTATGGACTCCTTTGAATTGTCGGATTCCAAGACGAAAGCCTCAGGTTTCAGTGATGTTTGCTTCACTTATAGATTAAACGATATTTTTAACTCCTAACCGCATATGCCTCCACGAGAGTATAATTCTTTTATTTTTGAATATGTGCAACTAGGCAAGAAGCAACTGCGCCTTTCTCTTGCCGCTAACTTCGTCCTTAACCGATTTCACCTCCACCTGAAGCTTATCAAACACACCCACCACTCTTTTTCTGCCCTTGTTGTCGACGAACTTCAACTCGTATTTCTCCTCATCAAACTCGGCAGAGTTCACGTCACCTAACATTTCGAGCTTGATCAACCCTTCCACGCCAAACTTAGGCACGAGAACGACAATACCATTGTTGAAACACTTGATGACGTATCCCTCCTGAGAAGATTCGTTATTTCTCATGACCTGCCCGACATAGTATTCTATACTGGATCTTCCGGCGAACTGTGCATTTCTGTGTCTTCTGTTGATGTTCTTGGTGATCATCTCCATCTTGGTTTTGTCTCGATGGCTCAAGTCTAAGGTCTCGTACCCGATAGCTCCTGCGAGCTGCCTGTGAGCAACAACGTCACAGTATCTTCTGATAGGGGATGTGAAATGTGTGTAGATATCCACAGCCAAACCATAGTGTCTGAAGTCAGGGTATCCATATGCACCAGATGAGAAATATTCTGCTGCCATCATACATCTAGTCGACATGATTCTGATGAGAGTGTTGAAGTATGGATCTTCGGGATCGACACAGCGGTCGAGCGAATCGGCAAGAGCCCGGGAGGACTCAAGCGATATCGACATTCCGGGTTTTCTGACACGCAAAATTTCGTTGAGCGCTTCGAAGTTAGTAGCGGGTGGGGCTGCGTGTCTTCTCAACATTGCAGTTTGAGGGTATGCATCGTAAATCTTCCTTGCGACCGAAATGTTGGCAAGCAACATAAATTCCTCAACAAGAGAGTTAGTTTCCAACAACTTCTTGATCTCCACTTCGCCGGGGTCGGATGTTTCACTATCCATGTGCACTTTGACCTCGGGAGAAGAGAGATTCAAGGCACCTGCGTCCAATCTCTTCTGATTCAACTTCTTGGATAATTGCAATAGGATTCGAATCGACTTGGTCAAATCATCTTTCTGGTTGGGATCGTCAACACGCAATTGAGCCTGCTCGTACGAGAAGGCTTCTCTCGACTTAATGATAGACTTCATGTAATTAACATTGACGATGTCGGCATTCTCATCGAGCTCCCAGATGACAGAAAATGCAAATCTGTCCACATATGGTTTCAACGAACACAAGTTGGTACCCAAAAGCATGGGCAACATGTCGATTCTCTTGTCCACCAAATACACAGAAGTACCTCTCGATGCACCTTCATGGTCTAGAGCGGTGTTAGCCTTCACGAAATGTGTGACGTCGGCAATATGAACACCGACTTCGAAGTGACCATTTGGCAATTGCTTGGCATGTAAAGCATCATCAATATCCTGTGCTCCGACGGGATCAATGGAGCAGACAAGCTTATCACGCAAATCAACTCTCTTTTTCAACTGCTCGTCACCATTGTCCAAGTTTTCAGGAACGACCCAGTTCTCGCCCTCCTCTGGCAAGCAGTCCAAAACTGCTTTTGAAAATGGTCTGTACTCAACATCATGCTCTAAAAGCAAAGCTTCTCTTTCGGCCTCGATACCCTCGATTGGCCCGAGACTGCGAACAAAGTGACCCTGTGGATATTTGGAGCTTGATGGCCACGAGTCTACTGTGACGACTATTCTTTGTCCCAAAAGGTCCTTTGCCTTTCTCGTCTTAATCCTTATCTTAGGCAACACCTTGTCCATCAAAATGACGAAACAAGTCTTGGAGGAGTTTCCCGCATCCTCCTCAACAGATACTGACGATGGGGCGATCTGGCCAACATAGTATCTCCAAGATCTTCTGACAATACTGACGACACGGGCAGTAGGCTGTAAACGCTTCTCATCAGAAGCAGAACTAGCTTTCACTGCCTCTGCAGCCAACATACGACGTTCTTTGTCGGAGATGATGTTTTCCTGATATTCCTCATCAGCATTGTCATTTGCTCCGATTGTCCCCTCTTCAACAATGGTTGAGGAAGGTTCTCTCCACTTATCTCTTGGAAGCAACTCGACAATCACCGAGTCGCTGTTGAAGGCTCTGTTCAAGTTCTTCGTACCGACAATTAAAAGCGGCTTCTTGAAAGCAGGAGTCAGGACAGTTCCTTCCAAAAAATTATACGTGTGAATGTTCAACATGCCCTGGTACAAGGTACCGTTTTTGATACCCGCCATTGTTCTGGAGCTAGTGTAGTATTCTGGAAAAGAAATTTCCGCCTTATTTTTGTCGAAAGAAGCATGCTCGTTGGGTATCAAGTCTTTGAGCTGGTCTCCGTTGCTCAAGCTTTCCACGTACTCCACAAGCGTTCTGGCATCCGTGCCGTCCTTGTGGGCTTTGTCCCTATTATCCTTGTCGTTGCAAACCAAAATTACATTAATGGGTATTTTGGAATTGTTGTCATTCAAATGCTGTCTATACCAAGATGCACATTTTCTGATGGCCCTGTCATTTCTGTCGTTGATGGATTCGTCCTTCTTCCTTTGCACAAAGGTCTCCTCGTGAAACTCGTTGTGGAACACCACAAACCGCTTGTCTGCAGCTTTCACAAGCGAGCGCACTCGTTGGTAGATGGGAAAGGATCTGTTTTTCACTTCCTCAAGTACCACCTGAGGAATAATGACATCGTAAAAGCAGTCGACATGTTCCAACAAGTCGATCGCGTGCAAAATCACGTTTGTGTCAAGGACCACATAATGCTTTCCGCCAGACTTGAGCTCGTGCGGCAGGTCCAGTAAAACAAACTCCGGAAGGTTGCCCTGTGCATCTGGCTTAACGTTCGCTATACATGAATTGCAGAGCCTTGAGTAGCACGGGATGTCCGTACGAAGATAATGCTCCCGAACAATTTTTGTGCACCCACCATTTCTGGACCTGACAAACACTTTTTGAGTGGCTGTGAGCCCCGGCGCAAGTCTTTTTTTCTGTAACATTGCCCAATGAATAATCTGTTGTGTGGCCTTCAGTCTCTGTGATGGCTTCCTTCTGTTCTCATCGAGTTGTGAAAGATCCGTACCTCCTGCCGAATCTCACTTGAGCCTCTAAGCGGGTTCGCGGCATGGCAAGCGAGACAGGTTTGAGATAAGAGGCAAAGAAATTGATCACTGCACACTATCTTACATATAAAAATGAAACGAGAAAGCCACTTCGAGCATTCAGGTCTTACTGCATACCTTGGCCTGATTTTCTTAATTCCTTGTGCTCAAAGCTCACGCACTGTATAAGGTGTGGAACTCCGCTTTGCTACCTTCGTAATCAATAAGGTGCACGCGAACATGGAACATTGAGATTACTACTCACAAAGAATGATTCAAAACTGATTGAAACATGGAAAAAAAAATTGGAAAAATTTGATGATATTTCTTGGCATTCCCGAGACTTGACAGGGGTGTTAGAAATAGGGGCGCCGTCTACAATGGAAGATGCCGCTGAGTGTGCTGATGTTTGGCGCCGGCGTCATTGGTCTCATGCAAGGCGCACGCCGTATCTCAAAAATCTATAAAGAATCAGAAGATCGAAAGGTCTTTCAAGATGTCTATATACTGAAGAAAGAAAATAGGAAAGATGTTGGAAACATAACACTTGGATTCTAGTCATTAGAAGTTTTCTGGGTGAATGAAAATTCTCATGACTTCTCACTTGCTTCTAAGCCCACTAGATCCGGAGAGGTACACGGTTTTCGTGATGCAGATCGGACGCACGCAGAGGAACAATAGGAGTCTGACTAAGGCGGAAGGCTACAACTAGCGGAAAAACCTCACATTTTGATTTTAATGCTTTGCTTACAAATATTTCAGAAGTTTAATAGGTCAATCCTGCTTGCAACTCAAATTAGCAAATATAAATACTCGGACAGGCACAAAAGTCGGTCGATTGCGGCTACCGGAATTAGTTAGTCAGATGAGAGTATTGTACTGCACATATGCTGAGATTAATCCGGACCAGACCCAATAACGTTTTGCTCTCCACTGCAATCCACAAGGGTATAGACCTATTTCAAGAAGACAAATCAAATAAAAAATGTATGGCTCGCAACATACAGACCACGCGCATGATTCACACATCTTGGAAAACTCCACCGAGCTTCAGAAGAAGCACCAGCTTCTACCGGGAAACGAGCACTACCAGTTCCCACTGCACCGTCCGTCGTCTCACCAATACTTTTCTCGAGGCCCGACCTCGGCGCCTGCAGTGGCATACCAAAGCGAGGACTATTTTAGCTGGATGGCGGAGCCGACACATCATCTGGGGAGCGCTGCAGAGCACAGTTTGGGGTACGCGCAAAATCACGAGTCTCAGCAGGCGAATACTGCCCAACATGGGTCCAATCATGCGTCGCAGATAGCACGTTTGCCTCGTAGATATCTGGGTCACAAAATACGACACCGTTCGAACTTGTCGCATTCTTATACGGAAGAAGAGGATGTCTCCGTGCCCCAGTCTTTGTTTGCGAGAAACGAACCCACGTTCATCCCAGGGCAGGAGCACATGAGTGCTGACAACACGCTGAGGACCGCTGAAACTGGGGCTGTAAAGAGCAAGCCAAAAAAGTTAAGCAAGAAACCAGGCTTTCACCTCAAGTTGGATAACTTAAACCAGGCTCACTCGAACTTGCTTGAGGTTCAACATCAGCATAGGGCACTCACTGGGCCCGTGTCTGACCCATATAATGGCACTGCCTATGACAAGATGATGATTTTTGAGTCTGACGTATATCTCCAACAGAGTGGGGGTGGTATTGTCAAGCAAAACCGTGACAATATCACCCCTCTTCTGCATCCTCCAAACGCCGAGAATAACGGCTACTTTGATCAGTTTGATCTTTCTGAAATTTCGTCAACCTTCGATAGAGAGGCCTTGCCAGGGGGATTTTTGAATGTCACATCCAAGATTCACGATCCTGCAGGCTACTCGGGAACTAGTGGCAACAATAGCGATATCGACAGTTACCTCAATTTCAAGATTGAGGATTTTGCCCCGGCTCCCCAATACGATGAAGGTCAATATCACATACGTGGCTGTGACCAAAATGAAGAAATCGAAAATACCAGGGTGGAAGCCCATTTTACCCCGATTTCTAAATCTCACCAGGACCACACCTATAGCCAGAATTTTGAAGAGCGATCATCCCACGATCAGGAGGAGCAACATGGGGGCAATCAACACCAGGAAATTGAGCACCACTATGGCCACACTCGGAACTCGGAACTCCGCCAAGATTACCATGGCCAGCTCTTTGCCCAAGAGCATAAGCAGGACAACGTCCAGAACTATCATCAAGGTCAGGAATATCGTCATGAGCAACATTACAACCATGAGTCAACGCACCACGGAATGCCTCATGTCAACCATGAACCCGAAAATGCGCACGAGCAATTTGAGCAGTCATATATGAACTCGCACCAAGGTCACGTTGCTGAGCACGAGAGCCACTCATACAACAAGCAACATTTACCGCACCGCCATGTGGAACGGAGTGTGTCATATACAGAGCAACCTTCACGTTCCTCATACGGGGATTTTCTATATGAGGATCGGCAGAATTATGAGGATCGGCAGAATTATGAGGATCAACAGAATTATGAAGATCTGGATTACAACTCGGGCGTGCGTATGGACGGAGATTCGTTTTCGGATACCCAAGCCGCAGCACCAGCGGTGAGACTGTCCGACACCGATCAATTGGGATCTGCAGAGACAAAGGCTATTTCAAGAAAACGGAAAGGCGTGAAGGGTATTGTGTGTTCTGTCTGCGGCAAACTCATTGTAAGGGACTTCAGTCGGCACATTCGTATACATGACGAATTGGGAAGGTTCCAGTGCATCTTTCCCTACGGATTCTGCAAACACAAGTCAAGAAAATTCAATCGGCCTTACGACTACAAGAAGCATTTGCTCAACGTTCATTTTACCTTCGATGATCCCACAGCGAAGGCTGCTCCGAATTTGACCGAGAAACTTCATGTTCGCGGTCAATGTAACGCATGTGGCGAGCGCTTTGTGGCCAATGAATGGTTGGAGACGCATATCCTCACAACCGACTTGACAATCAAGTGCCACGAGCTACAGCGCCTTGCGACCTTAACCAAGATGAATGAGTGAGGGGCTCTTATTGTGTAAGGGTCTCCGACTATCCAAATTAGCTCTCCGGCCGCACGTTCGAACATGGGCCGCCTCCCCAAGATTCATTGTCGGGTGCGTATCGGCTTTCTACTGCAGGTTACAGAGAAGCTTAAACGCGAGCGATTTTCCCGCTGTATACAGGTACGAGCGTTTAGATCTACTTATTTGGGAACGGTAACTGCTCACATCCGACACATTGTTCCATGATGCTGAAATTTGCTCACAAGGTATAAAATCCTTCATTATTCTTCCCTGTTCTTAATATTATCTTCGTCTACTCACACATTACCTCCTTTGTTCTCAATAACGAAGAGGCATCCAAAACTCCGAAGGACATGGATATGAACCACGACATGTCCAGCATGGACATGATGTCAATGAACATGTATTTGACTTCCGTCTACAAAGACTATCCTGTTTTGTTTAAGGGGCTCTCCGCATCTACCCCAGGGCAAGCGTTTGGTATTTTTATATTGTTTTTCTTCGTCTCTTTCCTCACAAAAGGTACCGAATTCGCCAAAAACTATCTTGAGCTGAGGATTTGGAAGAACCCCAACTACCTTATTCCCGAGCTGACTACCATTGTCGAGGAATGCGCATGTGATGACGATAATGATAAAGTCTCGGATGCTGCCGAAGGTACCACCCCAAGCGGCACTCATAGACAGTTATCTGTGTTCACGGTTTTAGGGAGAGATGCTGTTCGGTTTGGGCTCTGCTTTCTATCTGAGCTCTTTGGTTATGCCATGATGTTGGTTGCGATGACGTTTAGTTTGGTTTACTTTTTTTCAGTTGTGCTTGGAATGACATTCGGCCGCTTCTTCTTTGAAAGATTGAGTGACCGCATAAACGTTCGTCCAGGTGGCAACAACTTTCAGGGACACCATTAACGTATATACTAGCAGTTCAGTTCTCTTACGTATTAATTAGATATTTTTTACCAATGTCCTGCGTCATTCATCAATCCGCCCACTCTATTTGAATAAATCATCGATCTTTTTGACAGCTTCACTGTACCTGGTGGTATTGAAGGACGTAGCGTTCCCAGTCTTGAGTTTCTCGCTATACATCAACCTCAATAAATTCAAGAACTCTGCTTTAGAATAAATTAGATCATCTTGCTTTATTTTTTGCACGAGGCTATGCTCGCTCAAAGTGAACATTTCATAGTACCTGGATGAGTCGCTGAGATCGACCTTATCTTCTTTATCCATAACACTTCGAAGCATTTGCTGAGTTGTAAAGATGTTTAAAATGATCCGTTTGACACCGTTTCGATTGATAATGGATACAAGTTCACTACCTTTCACGAAAGCTCGGCTAATGAGCGCTGGAAGACCCATGAAAATGTATGACTTATCATGTGGGCTCAAAGTTTCCCCAACCTTCGCTCCAATGTAGAAGACTTCTCTATTCAACAGACTGATGAAGGGGTCAGAATCTGCGGGTTCGGTGGTTAGAACAAAACTGTCTCCAAATGACTGACTGATATGATGCATTGTCTTCAATCTCAAATCATACCTCAAAGCGACCAAAGCATTCCTTCTGATTGCCTCAAATGTTTCAATGATCTTATCAAACACACCAATCGAGCTCGGATTTAGCGTCAAATAAACGCTATATGGCTTTTCCGATGTGGAGGTGGGAGCTCTTCCATTTTCTAATATGGTGTAATCCTGTCTTAACTGGTTGATGCTCAATTCGCTTCCGGACGAATTGTCGAAGTCTGACACCTTTCTCATTGCTGGAAGCCATGTCAAAACCCATGAAGCGGTCCTCAAAAGAATGCAGACATGGTGGAACGATTCGTCGTCCATGATGTCATCTTTGGACACTTCTAAAGCCCGTGGTCCATTCTCATTCTCATAAAACATCAAGTCACACTCTTTGGATATGATGGACACAGATTTTTCTTGTTCGCCCTGTGCCGATATCAAGGCATCCGACAAATTCGTCAACACAACAGCGCCCATCCACTTGTTTAGCTTCAGTGCACGCTGTGTTCTTTCTTCGTGAAAGCCTAGGTTAATTTCTGTAATATCGTGAGAGCCGCCAGTGGCTAGAAGCTCTTTGTAAAAATCATTATAAAATGAAGAAAAGTCCTTAATCATACCGAGAATTAACTCACTGATATCCTTCCGGTAATTGAAAGATGTATTCAAGGTGAAGCAGGCATCAGTCAATATTTGTTCAAACTGCACTGCGTTCATGTATACTCGAGGAGTCTTAGCAATTCTTGACATTTGTGATGTTTGCGAAGCAAGATTTTGTTCACTCATGGAGGTAGTGCTTTGGTTAAATCGGAGAACTCTATTGTTTTTGCTTTTTCTCAATTCAACTCCCACATCACTGGTCATACATCCATCAAAAGCATAATGTAATTGCTCCTTTATCCTTACCAAGAAGGACTTCTCCATGATGTCTTGAAAAAACCGGAAGGGCGGGGTATTCAAGCTCGTAATCTTTTCAAAGCCCGCATATAAGCTATTTGCCCCACTTGTGAATATAAGGAAAAACTCCACGATGATTCTCATGTTAAACACATTCCTAGGGACTAATACGTCAATTGAAGAGCTAAACCTCTCTGTTGTGATATATGGAGAATTGTTGGTACGGTCCTTTCCACGAGGTTTCCGGGAGCTTACCAGAAAGCCCGGAAACATTTCATCAAGGACCGACTTCAACTCCTTGGACGACTCATTGGAGTTCGAACCGGTAGCATCTTCTAACGAGAACAACTGCTTCTTCGCCAAGACTTCATGGATCTGGCTCGGTACATTGTCTGATCTAAGAGGATTCGGGCCCTTTCTTTCTTCGTGTATATAAGTCTCGATAAGAGAGTTGACCTCTTTGCTCATTATTGTCCACACTGTGTGGAAGTCGTACAGAGGTTGCGAGGAATCGAGAGCCAGCCCATTTCTCAAATGAGATGAAATTTCGTCAGTAGAGCGAATCTTGTTGACAACTTCACACGTGACTCTATGCTTCAGCAATACAATCAAACACCGAAGAAAAAAAGAGCCGAAATACTCTTGGAGTATATTAACAGAGGAGTCGTAAAGGCTGTGACCACCAATAGTATCTTGTGAATTGGTGTGCTCCAACGCTCTCGCCTTCTCTAATCTCGCTAGTTTGTGTATGTTCAGCAGCTTGCATTCTTCTGTGATTTGATTGGTCAAGGATTGAAGCTCCAGGTGCAAGGAGTTCAAAAGAATATCTGTCACTGAGCTAAGTTTGTTGAGTTTGGATGCTGTGGAAAGTAGCATATAAATGTAGAAGTAAGATGCGGTGGAGGGGTTCAGGTTTGACTCGAGAATGAGTGAATAATTTGCCTTGGAGGATTTGCTTTTCCAGTAATGCTCATGCAACGTAGATAGTTGCGAATCCAAGAATTTTTTTGTGTTTTCAGTCAAAGAGGCCGATATTTCGTTGATATCCAAGTTCGCCGAGTTATAGATAAACAGCTCCAAGGTGGTCAGGCCATTGATGAGGGACATGAAAGAGGTGATCTGAGGGCTATTTGACTGAATCATACTACTCCATGACTCTTTGGAGCCCAGGGTACTTTTGAGATAGATTTCATTCTGGAGCTCATCAACAATCATATCGTACAAGTTGTTAGACTGGACCTCTAGGTAATTTTGCGTGGCATTCATTGAAGACAAAGACCACAAGTTGTACATCGAAGCAGTCTTGTATCCATCCGCAATGACATCGTAAACCTCGTGTATCTTTTTCTCCGCGATAAGCTGGTCTATTTGACCGGGAATGTCCCGCAAATACTCCATGGCATCCAAGATCTCGATCATCTCAGAGTACTTTGTCGAGCTCTGATCTAAGTCTTTCAAAAACGTGGACCTATCCCTCATATCTCTTGTGCTAGTCTCAATGAGATCCTTGATGGCTTTCGAGTCCAGCTGGGAGTCTTTGGCAATCGAAATGAGCAGGTGGTACAGTCCCACACTGTTGTTGAACGCCTCGTGGTTTTCGACCACGGCCGCCTTTAAATTGTGGCCAGTAACTTCACAAAGCTCATCGAATTCAGCCTTCCTGTGTGCCAAGCCAACAGAAGTATCATCCAAAAACGAGATCGCCAATTCGATGGGCGTCATCTCACCCAGGATCAATTGTGGCCAGTCGTAACGTATATCTTTATGAACAGACTTGAGATCAGCCAACGACTGAAGGCTTTTCTGCACTTCGTCGTCGGGAAAATTGCCCGAAAAGGCCATACTGGTCGCACGGTGACGGTTTCCCACCATTTTTAAATAAGCCGAGTTCAAGGGGAGCTTGGCACTGCTTAGAATTTACCTTGGCGCAACAGCATCAACAATCGTGGCTACAAGAGAGGCACGGGTCCTGTGTATCATTTCCAAATATATTGCTGCAAGTCGTGCAGCCCGTATCAAACTAAAAAGCTATTTTGAAAAGGGTGCTCTACCTGGAGTATCGGTTCGACAATCAAAGGGCTAAACCTCAACTTTTTCTAAATAAAAAAAATCTGGCTTTTGGTGCATTGAAGATCTCTGTGCTTGTCTCATCTTGGTACCGTTGTCAGAGATGGAGCGCGCCTGATCATTCCATGCGCATGCTGCGTGGAAGCGCGTTTCGCCTATTGTGTCTCAACGATCCAGAATCAGTTCTTTTTTTCCAGTTTCAGTTATACTATCATGAGGGAGGTGATTGATCTACTGAGTGATCCCATAATTCCCAGCCAACTACCGGTGTGGACTCTGCTGCAGGGAGAGGTCATAGAGTAAGTATTTGCAGCGTGCAATATCAGAAAAGGAGTCTCGGTACTAACCGTTGCAGTTTGACGGATGACGTAGAGGAACAGATTACCTACAAGGGTGGAAATGCTGGCGATTTCACCCGGTCCATTAAGTCGGCCAGGACCTCGAAGACGCAATTTCTGAGCAGGAATCCAGATGAAGATCTCTTGGATTTGGGGAACTGGATCAGTTCTGAAGATGAGTCGTTCAATGATAGTCTACGGCTCCCGCTGCTCGATAAGCACGTCGCGGTACGAAAACTGGATGGGAACAACTTGGGAATTATTGTGATGAAGTCTCTTCCCTCTTCCCCTGTTGCAGAACACCCGGCGCATCTGGAACTAGACTTCAGTTTCGATCTACCGCGACAAGCGTACAGTCAAGAAAACAGATCAGTCGACGTTTCCTGGAGTGAACCTGTTCGTACAACTGAACTTCATGAACGAAATTCTTTCCGAGAAGTCGAGAAACTTGTTCCAATTCCCCTGGAAATTGTTCGCGATAAGCTTAAAATTCATGCGCTGAGCTTGATCTCAGACCCTATTGAGAGCAGCTCGCCTATGAAATCTCCTCCTCTCTCGAAAAAAGCCAAGATTGCGAAATCTAAAGACTCAGCCACAAATGTGAATTCAGAAAAAGCGTGGAAAGATGCCAACAAAGTGGTAAGGAGGAAGGATGACATTCTTGGTGAAATGATAATAGAAATCGCTCTCTGCCTCGAAGAAAAAATTGAAACCGGATACTTCCGGAGCATTTTTCAAAAGCCGAAAGTGAGAAGCTCTTACCTTGAGCTTCCTTTAATTTCCTGGAAACGGCGAGTCACCGCGATTTACAATAAGGACACGGACATCTTTGAGCCTTGTGAATTGACGGAGCTCTCTGAACGGGTATACATCCTATTCTACGAGCCTCGTGACTTGGTAGACAAGCTCAAAAATGGTGTGGTGGCAGAAGATATGGAACGAGCGAAATATAGAGCCAAATCGCAAGGGATTGATGATGACGTGTTTTTGCTCATCATGGTGCCTAGCTTTGACGAATATTTGCGAAAATTGAAAACTGCTGAAGACAGGCATTACCGTGCAAAAACGCTTCATCGGCTCAATCAAACACAGGCACGAACTTCGCTGAAGTCCAAGGATAGCGATGCTATGTCGGTTGCTGATGCTCTGGCGCTACTTATCGAAAGCGAGGTAGATTTGGGAGTCAACATCTTCACACCGAAAACAATGGATGAATGCATCGACTGGCTTCACTCGTTTACATACACCATCGGGAGCGCTATCTACGACAAATTTGAGCGGAATCCTGATTTTTCTAGCATAGGAACTATTCGTCTGGGTTCTAATCCGAAGTCCACGTTTCTCGAGATGATCAAGAAGTTTAACTTGATGACGGACCACAAGGCTGAGTACTTATACCAGTATTACGCTTCGCCATTGAGCTTGTACCAGAGGCTTCTGGAAAGTGAAGACCTCGGCACGGTGAAAGGAAGAAATATTATTCCACCTTCCGTGAGCAAGCTAATGAAGAAAGTGTTTACCTCCAACGATCCAAACGCCGTGATCACTGACTAGAATCGACACACCCAAATACGCAATTCTTCCGGTTTGTATTTATTTGTATATAATATGGCTTAGACCTAAGCAAACATCTCTTTCACAGACTCCAAATCGTCTTGAGAAAGTTGATCAGCCAATGGTTGAAGTGCGTTGATTTGATGTTTCAAACTAGAGCGCTCGGCGTCCGTGAACTTGAAGCCGATATTTTTAAACTGTGAGATGATGTTGAGAGCTTTATCTATGCAAGTAGTTTGTCCCTCGGGGTTCAAGACGTGAATAAGACTTTGAGGCATTTCAAGACTGCGGACGTACTCCAACCTTTGTGTGTCTGAGTCTGTCGAAAACACCGCTGAGATCAAGGAAAGCTTCCTCAATAAAGATTTGTTGTCTTGGAGGCTTGGCTCAATATGAAGACAAGCAAATCCGTCAGCGCTGATAAATTTAGATACTGCATCTTCGTTATTCCTGATCACACTCGCCAACGCAAATGTGCACTTCAAGTATAGTTCCCTTGGTGTATCTGAATTGGACGCAAGCTCAATGAGTTTGCTAAGGCCTCTTTCTTGCTTGACAAACGCGTCCTGACTTGATGGGTTGTTTTGTGTGGCGATCGCAATGATTGAGGCTGCCAAGACTTGAAACGTTTGGTTTTCGCTGTACAACTGATCGATCAAGGTGGGCCAAAGTTTCATGTTCTCGATATTGTTGGCGTTATCGAGGTTCTCTATAAGCATTTCGAAGTTCTCCAATGCGACTTCCTTGGCATCCTCCGTAGCATCTGGATTGCTAACTACCATCATCGACTGCTTCATAAGTGTAGGCTCATCTGGACCTCCAAAGAGTTGCAGCAACATCTTTGGGTCAGGCTGACCAATCTTTTCCTGTGCATCCTTGTCCCCAGTCTGCTGTGCAATAGACCATTGTAATAGTTTCTCCATGTTAAAACCGTCACTGTTAGCTTAAATTGTATAGAGACCAACAAGAAGATTTATATTAGAGTAAACGCTGAATGAGATGGATTGTTGTGCAGGACTTTCCAGAATGTTCCAGATAAATCTAAAAGCGTCTCGAGCTGAAGCTAAAACCTTAAACTTCGAGTTCTCTCATGTAAAGAGTGGATTTCTTGTAAGAAAGGCTTTTTGTATTTTCATAGTTCACTATATGTCGTCATGAGCGACATTTTGAAAATCTGTGTTTTGACGTCAAAGCGAATACTTCTCTAATTGCATGGGCGAGGTGCATGCGCTTACCGGGTAACTGCATGTACTGGTGATTGCGCCCGAAGTTTTTTCGCGCCTAGGGAATGACCACCTGTTCCGCAATCGCGGAGAAGATCGATTCGAAAGATAATTTATGAGGGAGATTGACCATTTTACCGAAAGATTACTACTCTTCGAGTTCAGAAAAATTATGCTTCCGGTAAAACGTAGCTCTCATAGAAGTTCCAAAAAGGCTCGTGGAGTTTTCGATTTTTAAGGAGAGTTTTTGACGTAGTAAATATAGCAGTGAAGTGAGAATGCGACTAATTTGCCGCATACGACGTGCTATCTAAACTCAGTTGATAAACCAAATCTGGGGAAATTAAGAAATTTGTAACAAAATGACATATAAAATGATGTGAAATATCATTTCGGAGCCTATCAAAGGCTTGAGAATTGAACACAAGAAAAAAAAATCAAAAGCTTCACTCGTCCGTGGTTAATGAAATCGCCAAATGTCAACGCAAGGTGGTGTGGTTTTTTGGTGGTGCGACTGCAAGTTATGACGGAGGAAGGGAATCCGCCGAAACCGACCTCCGAGCACTTCCTTGGCAGACATATAAAGCCGCAACGTGCGCATTCCCACCATCGATCTTGAGAAAGTGAGATTCGTTTTCACTGATTTTCACTACCCGGTATCAATTGATTCGCCTACAAAAATACACAATGTCTTTGTCTAACAAATTGTCTGTGAAGGACTTGGAGCTCGCCAACAAGAGAGTCTTCATTAGAGTCGACTTCAACGTCCCTCTTGATGGTACCACCATCACCAACAACCAGAGAATTGTTGCTGCTTTGCCTACCATCAAGTACGTCTTGGAGCAAAAGCCCAAGGCCGTCGTCTTGGCTTCCCACTTGGGTAGACCCAATGGCGAGAGAGTCGAGAAGTACTCATTGGCTCCAGTCGCCAAGGAATTGCAATCCTTGTTGTCTGACCAAAAGGTTACCTTCTTGGATGACTGTGTCGGTGCTGACGTCGAGAAGGCCGTCAACGGTGCCTCTGATGGCGAAGTGTTCTTGTTGGAGAACTTGCGTTATCACATTGAGGAGGAGGGATCCAGAAAGGTTGACGGCAACAAGGAGAAGGCTTCTTCTGAGGATGTCGAGAAGTTTAGAAAGGGCTTGACCTCTTTGGCTGACGTCTACATCAACGATGCCTTTGGAACTGCACACAGAGCCCACTCCTCTATGGTCGGTCTCGACTTGCCTCAAAAGGCTGCTGGTTTCTTGATGGCTAAAGAGTTGGAGTACTTCGCCAAGGCTTTGGAGAACCCAACCAGACCATTCTTGGCCATCTTGGGTGGTGCTAAGGTCTCTGACAAGATCCAATTGATTGACAACTTGTTGGACAAGGTTGACATCTTGATCGTCGGTGGTGGTATGGCTTTCACCTTCAAGAAGGTCTTGGACAACATGCCAATCGGTACTTCCCTTTTCGATGAGGCCGGATCCAAGAACGTCGAGAACTTGATCGCCAAGGCTAAGAAGAACAACGTCGAGATTGTCTTGCCTGTTGACTTCGTCACCGCCGACGATTTCAACAAGGACGCTAACACCGATGTTGCTACCCAGGAGCAGGGTATCCCAGACGGCTGGATGGGTCTTGACGCCGGTCCAAAGTCCAGAGAGCTCTTCGCTGAAGCTGTTGCTAAGGCCAAGACCATTGTCTGGAACGGCCCACCAGGTGTCTTTGAGTTCGAGAAGTTCTCTCAAGGTACCAAGTCCTTGTTGGACGCCGCTGTCAAGTCTGCTGAGGCCGGTAACACTGTCATCATTGGTGGTGGCGACACTGCTACCGTTGCCAAGAAGTTCGGTGTTGTTGAGAAGTTGTCTCACGTTTCTACTGGTGGTGGTGCTTCCTTGGAGTTGTTGGAGGGTAAGGAATTGCCAGGTGTCGTTGCCATCTCTGACAAGCAATAAGTTTACAGACAAGTTTGATATTTGTCAATAGAATGTACGTTTTCTGCGAATAGTCCCTTACTGTTTCTTGTACATTTTATTATTTTCTATGTAAGTTATGGTCATCGTAAAATTTGGGGCAGCGTCCAACGAGCCTATAATTTGGATGCGCCGCTCATGATCTGAGACCATGACGCATCGGTCAATTCTTCAAATTTGGTCTTGTTCAACCAATAAATCAACTCCTCACCGTCCTCACCCTTTGGCAATTTTTGGCTCTTGAATTGATTTTTGGGAACCTTGTGGTTATGTGAGGTCTCAATGTAATGCGATCCAATTTTGGCAAACTGCGGGATTGCATACTTGGGCAAATTACGGCTGACATGTTGATAAATCTTGTCAAGAACTTCCTGATTACTCAAACCATCTTTCGGGTCAATAACAGCGAATCCCGCCCTTCCCTCATGATTGGGCACTTGAACGCCGACGACTACCGACTGCTTTATGGCGCCTGAGCCCATAAGCTCATTCTCGACTTCGGTGGCCGATACATTCTCCGACTTCCAGCGGAAAGTATCGCCCAATCTGTCAACAAAGTATAGCAAGCCATCTTCATCCATTCTCAACAAGTCTCCGGATCTGAACCATGCATCGCCCTTCTTGAATACGTCTCGCACTATTTTTGTGTTTGTAGCCTTCAGATTTCCGTAGTAGCCTTGGAAGGTTCCTTCGATGTTGTTCGGGCTCACGATTTTCATTAACAATTCACCAGGATCATCTATACCAGCTCTGACACATAATCCAGTAGATGGGTCTCTCCACAACTCGTTTTCATCGTCTGGATTCATTTTGACAATTGCCTGCGCAAATCCTAAGATAGCATTAATCAAGGAGCCATACTTTCTACAGGCACCCACGCCGAAATCTCCAAATTGGAGACTCGTTGTAGCGATGGGGGATTCAGTGGAGGCGTAAAATTCACCAACACCCTCGATGTTGAAACGCTTTTTGAAATCTTTCCAAATGTCACGACGTAAACCGTTTCCATACGCTATCTTCACATGATGGTTCCTCTCATCAGGGTGATCTTTGGCATTCAACAAGTAACGGCATACCTCACCCACATATTGCACGTGAGTGGCCTTAGTCAATTTAGCCTGGGTCCAGAAAGTAGATGCTGAGAACTTTTGGCATATACTGACACAGCCACCTGATGCAAAAGCTGGACAAACACCCAACATGGCAGCTGTGGAGTGGTACAATGGCATGGCAGTCATCACGATTGAATTATTGTCAATCCTCATAACAGAACCAAAAAAGGCACCAGCCATAAACGCCTTTTTCCATGACATGATAGCCGGCTTGGGTAATCCTGTGGTACCTGAGGTGTAGATTAAAGCACAGCACGAGGAATCGGTATCATCCGGCCTTCTCGTGGAGTCAGGGGCCCTATATTTCGGTCTTGACTCATCGCTCAATACGGCGAGCAACTGCGACTCGTTCATGTAGTGAACTTTCACATGGGGGAGCTCATCGTGAAGACTCTTCTCCGTCTCTTTCATCGGTTCTGCACAATCAGGATCAACGAAAACCTGACTTACATCAGCAGTTTTGATGCAATGAATCAAAGGCTTACCCTTCGTGTTGTAGTTCAAAAAGGAAGGAACAGCGCCAATATTCCATAAAGCCAACCACAAAATAATGAATAACGGTTTGTTCATGCAATCGACTCCGATGACGTGCTCTGATGTAACTCCATAGTCGTTTTTCAAAATGTAACTGAGCCTTAACACCATGCCATACAATTGCTTGTACGAGTAAGATTCAACTGAAAATTGGTCGTCGTAGATCGGAAATTCCTTTACATCTTTCTTCAATAGGACACCCCTTCTTGGACGCGGGAATAAAACAGCCTTTTTATTTGGGTATTTGAGGGCAGACTTCTCGAAAGTATACCAAAAGCTAGCCCTTTTTTTGAACACGTTGTACGCATATGGAATGAGTTTTCTCGCAATCTTCTGGATTAAGAAAAGATCCTCCGAGACGTGGTACTTTGCATCAAGCAACTGTGAACCAACCACCGCTGCAGCGGCAATTTCAAGGCCAGACATCACAAGTTCACAATCGGCAAGGCCTGGGGAAAGTTGCAGGTTGCTGTTGTATTAAAGGGACAACAGATTCGATCGATCCAGATTTTAAAGGCTTATACCAAAGGATTTAAGGAAAATTTCCAAGAACGGAATATACCTTTTATGGCAATAGGCTAGCTTTAATTTGTCTCCGAGGCACGTCCCCGGCACGCATGTGCCAAAAGCCCAAGTTAAGACAATATGCATGATCACGGACTCAGCACGCTGTGACCCCGCTCACATACTAAATCAAGCCCAAAAGAAGATGAAATAATTGGCAAACAGAGCTGTCACTTTCAACTTTGTGAATCAGACAAGCTATAGAATTACATAAAGGATTGGGTCGATGGTTTGGATGAACCTCTTACCCACTTTTCGGCTCGCGTAGCTGAATGACTTGATCACATGTCGCGCGAAGCTCGAAAGATTCGCATGAGATTTCCACTTCCTGCCCGCTTGCTGCGCGCCATCTCCGATTTCAGTTGGTTGTTGCAATTTTCATCATTTTGTTCCTGGCATTCATGGAGCAATATTCACTTGAAAGTCAGCCACGACCCGGGTGCTCCTCCATGGCCATTTTTATTCTCATCACTTACATGCGTGAACTTCATCGATTTATTCCAGGAGACGATCTCTTGAAATCGTTCGCTCAACATCTCCACCACATCTGCAGCTTTCTCGCGGACAGTAGTCGGCTGGTCAGTCCATAGCCCCTGGAAAATAAGCTTTTGGATAACTGAGCCATTAGAAAATACATCTTCAGCTTGTAAGCAACAATATAGATGAGGCTGTAAGACTTTCAACAACACTTCGTAGAAAAAAACCTTGATACTGTCCCGTTCGGTGGAAGTCAAGGCCTGCCCAAGTAACTTTGCTAATTCAAGATGGAGATTGCATTTTGTCTGGCTGGCACAACAATAAAATATACCGCTCAACTTGAACACGCACCGACTGCGGATGGGCTTGGCCATTACAGGGGTCCCCAAG
The DNA here is from genome assembly GCA_030565705.1 of Metschnikowia baotianmanensis. Taxonomy (NCBI): domain Eukaryota; kingdom Fungi; phylum Ascomycota; class Pichiomycetes; order Serinales; family Metschnikowiaceae; genus Metschnikowia; species Metschnikowia baotianmanensis. The sequence continues at coordinate 48,943 of JAJMCI010000023.1, forward strand.
TATAAATTACAAAGAAGTCTGAAAAGAGTAACTTCCAGTAGAATGAAGGGTTCAACACTTTTTCTCAATTCATACTCTGCGTTTTCAGAGATTTTGCTTGAATCAAAATTGATGTTTTCTTTTGGTACATCCTCTTGAATGGTCACTGTTCCCGCAGTCGCTCCTGCCGAAACAATAGTCTCACGGGCCAACTTTGTAGCAACCGCCAAGCGAAAACCTTGATCCCAATTCCAATGTTCCCATAAGAAAGTGAAAGCCAAATCAAGAAGGGCGAGCTGGAGAGACGGAATTGCCGAAGAGGTACTGTAGATAACCAAGGTGTCAATGATCGACTCCATGATGTCGCAAAACCCTTCGTGGAAGTGCTGGGCATTTGTATAAGGTTCGCTGAACGAGGTTGCGCAAACAATTCTGAAGAGACCTATACATCTGTTTGTCAAAAGTGGGTCGTTCATCAAAATCTGAACCAAAGCCAACTCTTGATCCATCGCATGTTTATCTTGTATACAAGAAGGTGGCAACAATACATTAGGAATCAACAAGTCGGATAGTCTGATCTGGTTAGGTTCGAATGGCAACTGGGAAACATTCACGTTCATGCCTTGTAAGTCTTTCAACAGATATCTGAAGCGAGGCGGCAACGGTGGCGACGACTCAGGCTCTTGGTGTACAGATAGCTGTTGTTCTCCGTTTGCTGTTGCAGAAGATTTCTCGTCTTCATCATCAGCATTCTGCGCTTGATCTTCGACCGAAGGCACGTGCTCATTGCCTTTGCGAGTGATCCAGCGGCTCACTAAGCTCTTCGACTCTTTTTGTGAGCTGTTCACGTGGGACGAGTCCGATTTGGCTTGAGCTTTCAATCTTGAGTTATCCACAAATTCCCCCTCCGAGCTTTGTATTTTTCCGTCGGCCAGATTCTCAATCTCTCTTCCCCTTCTCACAAACCCACGTGTAATCAAGAAAATAGCCGCTAGAATCACCGAAAAGAAAACCGCGATCAAATAGATGTAGATAGCGTTTGCTATCAAAGCAGTGCCATCTAGTAGCATTTTAGGCTTTCTCCTAGACAGAAAGTTCCAGACTATACTATGTATTGGTGGGAAGATTTGCTTTTGCCAAAGTACATAGCGTGGCCGCGCTGGTATACGCTGATTTATTTTCTCTCTTTTGCACCCAAAACTCGTACCTGAGTCGCAATAACGCTGTGCCGAATGCGCGTCATGTGACCGTTGACATTTGACTCGCAGGTGATTTGCGGCTCGGACTGAGATCGTACGACACGTGACCGAGCAGCCATCATCTGAGCCCATAATCTAAGATTAAGCCGCAATCTGAAAGCTCGAGACCACTCACATAGCAACCATGTTTTGCCGGTCAGGCTTCTTCTTCACGAAAAACATGAGTGTTCTTCACACTATCTCAAAGACAGCAGGCTCGCGTCTCAGTCTCGCAAAAACGAGAGCAACGCCGTTGTCCAGGGTTATTCAGAGTCTACGCATATCGAGACCTTATTCATCCACCTCGCACTTTATGCCTGCTTCCAAAACTATAGACATCAAGGAAGCCACCAGCAAACTAGCGAAGAGTGCATATCCTGTGGTGTCTAGTAAAGTTACTGGATACTGGTTGGTATGCACTTCTGGCTTGATTTTCGGTATTGTCGTGGTGGGTGGATTGACCAGGTTGACTGAGTCAGGATTGTCGATAACCGAATGGAAACCTGTGACGGGGGCTATACCTCCACTCAACGAGGCAGAGTGGCAGATTGAATTCAAAAAATACCAGGATTCCCCTGAATTTAAACAACTCAACTCTCATATTACTTTGGACGAGTTCAAGTTCATTTTCAGCATGGAATGGGGCCATCGGTTGTTGGGCCGGGGTATCGGAATGTTCTTCGTATTGCCCGCAATATACTTCTGGAAAACAGGCAGGTTTAGTGCCGTTGTAACCAGGAGAGTAGTCGGGTTGACGGGCTTGTTAGGGTTACAGGGCGCCATCGGTTGGTGGATGGTGAAGTCCGGGTTGGACGAGGAGCAGCTCGAAGAAAGAAAATCCAAGCCTACTGTTTCTCAGTACAGATTAACTACGCACTTGGGTGCTGCTTTTCTCATGTATTTGGGTGTATTGTGGACTGCCTTCGAGATTTTTAGCGAGAACCGCTGGGTCCAAAAAATGAAAACCGACCCCAAGATGGTTACAGAGTCACTTGCAAAGTTGAACAGTAATGCTTTAAACAAATCCAGAGCCGTAAGCTTGGGTCTTCTTGTCTTGACTTACTTCACTGCTATGAGTGGTGGAATGGTTGCAGGCCTTGATGCAGGGTTGATCTACAACACTTTTCCTCATATGGGCGACGAGTGGGTTCCATCTAGCGAAGAACTCATATCTCCAGTGTTTGCTAGAAACGATGACAAGTCCGACTTGTGGTGGAGAAATTTTCTCGAGAATCCGACCACTGTTCAGTTGGTCCACAGAATCCTTGCGACCTCCACATTCTTCGCGATTCTTGCCGGTCACATGTATGTGAACAAGAATAAGGCGGTGATCCCAGCTCGTGCCAAGCGTGCATTCCATAGCGTCATGGGATTGGCGACACTTCAAGTGACCTTGGGCATCTCCACCTTGATATACTTGGTCCCAATTCCTCTTGCCGCTGCTCACCAAGCAGGTGCCTTGGCTCTTCTCACCGGATGTTTGGCCTTTGCAGCAAACGTGAAGAGACCAAGAGCCCAAACGGTGAACTACATCAGCTTCATTATGAAGCAGCAGCTACTCAAGAAACACTAATTGTGCAGGGCACACTTGTAAATAGAGATGGAGTGATATAATTGACAGCATGTAAATAAAGATAAGTTCCTGATTGTATGCAAAATATGCTGAATCATCACCAGATTTTTTTACTGGACATTTCATACCTGTGAACATTCTGAAGTGAGTCGAGATGCATATCTTCTGCTGGTTTGGCAGGCTTGACATTTCTCCTCATAAGTTGGGAATTTCTTTTCTCTTCAAGCGTGGGAGGAACATTCTCTCCGTAATTGTATAAAAATGATCTGGTAGTCGGGTTGATGGATGAGGATTCTGTATTGGGGATTCCCGGGAGAAATGAGAACGCAATATCTTCAACTGGCGAATTCAATTCGCTATCTTCTTGATAATTCCCACTGGACAATTCCAGAAGGGGCAGAGTGGCACCTGCGTTGTTGAGGTAAGGCGGGCCATGCAGCATCAAATCAGCATCATTCGGAAAGAAATCCACGTAGTCTACCTCAATATGAGTCGGCTTCATCTCTTTGACATCAATTTCAGGTGTACCACTGGGTAAGCACTCTTCTTTGGGAATGCCATCCCAATGTGACGAAGATGAATTAGTCTCAGCCTTCATCTTCAAGCTTTGCTGGTAAGATTCATGAGCGTGTTTAATATAGCGGGCCCATTTTAGGAGCCAAAGACTCAAAAGAAGTCTGGTCACTAGCAACACAACAAAGGCTAGCACGATCAACACAGCGCTCGATAGTATACTCGGAATTTGCAAGGACGAAGGCAAGAAGATGTGCCTCAAGTCTTTGAGCGCCATTCTTGAAAAGCATATAGAAAGGGACATGATCGGAAGCCCTATTCGTTTAGTCAAAATGATGTAGTCTGAGATTTCATGCAGAGTGGACATTTTTGAGTTCGAGGTGAACACTTCTTTAAAATCAGAACTGAGAACATAGAGAAAATTCTCATAGATCCTTGGCCTGATAAGATTGAACTTGTTAATGTAGCAATGCTTGACCCAGTCCACAAATATTTCGCTCCCAAGAACCACCACAGTGGGACCAAAAATGGCACCAAACCACTTATTCCATGATTTCCAGCTGTCTGGAATCAAGCCTAACTGCGTGCTGCTCAACTGTGATAAATTCCGCAAGGCAATGACGAAAAGCATGATTGATAGCTGGAATCGCTCAGTTAGGTCGGACATCGAAACTTGAAACAAACCCTCGCGCTCAAATTTCTTGAAGACAGCACCCTTAAGTTCACTGAACTGATTGGAAAGCAACAACGCTAAAAGGGCATTGGAATATGAGTTTGCAGCGACATGAAGTGCAACAGACTGGTAGATAAGCGCATATGCATGGCACGAGAAGAACAATAACGCGACAAGGGAAAAGAATAGGAGCTTACCCAACTTTTTGAGTGTTAGATTTGTCAAAGGGAGCCCGACAAGAACAGTAAACACCTCCTGGGCGATACTGGACAATAGCTTATCGGTGACTTCCAAGACACCAAACATCACGTACAACTTTATATGTGCCTGTCCCCTAATGTCATGGTAGAGCCTCGAGACCTCGAGCAAGGGGGTTGTCAAAAGCGCAACTGAAGATATAATAAGGAGCAATGTGATCAAGTCGCGCTTCACGAAATGAAGTTTTCGTATTAGAATAGCCAAGTCCCGGTGTGGAGAGCACATAAAATCCCGAATGCCCGTGAGACTGACAATTGTGATTTTGAGTGGAACTAGAGTGAATAAGGTGAGAAACGCATTGGAGCAAACGAGAAGGCCGAAAAAGATAAACTTTTCTAAGTAGAAAGGAACTTTTACCATGTTTGTCAATTGCTCCTGCGCCTTGTGGATCTCGCCCTTGTTGTCAGGCGAGCTTGTCTTTGTGGAAGCAGTTCCCGGTAGATTTAGCTCAAGCACAAGAAGCCGGTACAAGGAAAGAAGCTTTGGTTTCAGTAGTTTTTGCGGGGGTTTTTGCGGGGCATTTCCTTGATTTGTTTCTTGAGTTTCCTCTCGAGAAACATCATTGATATACTCGAATAGAGCGCTTGTTGTTGAGGACCTGGAGCGGCTAGATCCTGCAACAGCAGAAGAAGGACAGTGTGAAGGTTCGGGCAGTAGAGCGCTCATCACAGACGAATAACTCTCATTGCGCCGGGAATTCGACCTATCGGATTTCTCCGAGAACAGCTGTTTTGAGGCTGCCATAAACAGTTTTGTACTCTGGTTTTTATTATCTGTTATTTCAACTCTGGAGAGTTGGGGAAGGGGGGCGTAGGGTATTTTATTGCTTACCGGACCAGCACTTTATCTGCCGTAGTCCGAGCCTTAGTTTGGCAGATCGTGAGATGCAGATGGTGTATAGACTCGCAGTTTCGTCCACTCCACCTCTGCAAAATGCAGGTCCAGGCTAAGCGAACAGTGACATCAGTCCGGTCCGATAAATTGGTCCCATAAAATATATATTCGGGTAATACTTTCCACGCAGACATATCACACTCTTATATGGCATCGATAATCCCCCGTATGCAGCAACCAGAAAATGCCAGTTTTGACCGTGGAAGACTTTATTAAGCAATTGGACCCCGTGTTCAAAAATGACTTGCTCTCGCCTGCCGAGGCCTCGCTGCTACAGCTCAAGATCGCAGAGCTCGTCTTGGATTACTCCGTGGACGTGCCACTTCTCAAGTTTTTGAGCAGATTCCTAACCCCTGATCTCTATGGTGAACTCGTAGAAGAGAAAAATATCGAGCACCAATGCGGGTATCTCCTCTGTGTCCAGTCGCCAAAGCAGCAGGTGCGCAGGGCCTCAAGCGTCGATGGGGCACTTGAGACAGCAACCCAATTCCGGATCTACAACAGAAAACCATCCATGATTCTCCCCAACACATACTTGTCGCAGTACTGCTGCAAGGATCATTATCAAGCCTCGCTTTTCTATCGAAATCAGCTCTCCCAAGAATCCTTGATTTCGAGGAAGGGCATAATGGAGGTGCCCCCATTTGCACAGACCTCGGGAGCCTGGTATGAAAACAACATCACATGTTTGGAAGAAGTGTTGGCCAAGCATAGAGAATTGAGACAGCAAGGAAAATCTTTGGGTGACGTCATTGCCATGATGAACGGCTTATCTGTGGCGGATGGAGATAACGAGACCGCGGAATTGATCAAGCTCATTGAGGATTTTGAGATTGTCGAGAACGAAAATCCCGAGTTTGCTGAACCAGGCGAAGATCGTGAAGAAGAAAGAATCGAGTCCGCTGCAAAGGGTGTTGAGGGCTACATTACTAATGATCGATGCTACGGCGGGTATGTTGTTTGAGCGCATACGCTGAGGAAAAAAAATCTCACACGTGCTTCTCTTCGATAGACTATAATGATTTTACGAGAATTTCATGCCTTAACAATTAATACTAAGATTCCTTTCTTTGTCGTAGATTCCCAATCATGCATTCATTCAAATTTTATGATTATACCCCCCGAAATTAGCACCTAACACTAAATTAAACTATGTTGAGTCGTTTTCTAAACTTGAAACCCATCTTGTACCCATTAAGACCTGAATTTTTTAAATAATCCCCCAAAGACTTCCCTGTTCCGATCCTTTCTTTCTCAGGCCTTTCGCCGCCGTATTTGACTCTTGAGTCACTATTTCGGTGAAACAAGTCTGAGTGCGCACATACTCTATCTCTTCTCAAAAGGTGTATCAACTTGCTGAACTTTCGAGACGTCTTCTCATAGTTTTTGTCCATTCGTTCTTGTAACGCAATTTTCCTCTTCCAGATCGGACTACTCTCTGTTAGTTTGTATTTGGAGAAGTACAGTTCCACTTCAGCATCGATTGCCTTTGAGGCCGTCTCTAACGGGTCAATCCAGCCTTGAGCAATCAAACGACGCACCTTTTCTAGTTCTTTAGAGACCTTAGTATCTCGCAAAGCTTTCAGTCCATACCTGCTCTTCACTTCCTCTAACTTGATCAAGAATTCCCACTCTGCTTCTTTCGACACGAGATCCTCGTGGTACACTTTCGGATACATAATCTCATCCATAGAATACCCTTTTGATCCTCTGACGGCATAACCGTCTCCAAATTTCCTCTCAGTGATACCCTCTGCCTGAGCAGAATCTAGTCTCCAAATAAACTGTTTGCGTATGACCCTAGTCAGATTTTTCACATCAATTGCAAGTTGCTTCAAACGTTTCTCATCTCTCAAGGACGATCTGAGAAAGTGGGCTTGCATTATACCAGCCAGAGTGCTTTTAATTTGAACCTTTACTGGCCCTGATTTGTTGACGATGCGCTGATACTTTTCCAAGTAATGCCTCATGTTCAATTGGTACTCTATCTCGGGTTTCATGATGGTGTTAACGTAGTCCATATCATAAGCCGAATTTACAACCGCCGCTTTTGTCGAGCCCGGGATTATATTTACCACCTTAGGAAGCAGAAGCGCCTGCTGGCGCATACTCTCGGAAACATATGGCAACTTGTAAGGATTGGGGATCTTCCCTGTTAGTTGTAGCCTTTTCAAGTAATTGCGCACCACCCAGGATGCATTCTCTTCGCTTTTTGCTAGTAGCGACTTGTAGCCTTTGTCAGTCTTTTCGCTAACTCCGAGGGAGTGTTTCTTTTGTCTTGACAATGCGCGTTTCGCTTGCAAAGGGTGCAATTCCTTCAAGTGACCTTCTTCTATGACTTTCTTGCGCGCCTTGTAGTCAAGAGTCCACGTGCTTTTTCGTAGTTGTGAGTTCCTTTCCGCAATGACGAGTTCCACGAGCTCTCTCCAGGTTGCTGGATTGGCGGGGTCACGATTAATAGCATTTAACGTTGTCGCGAGGTGATGTCCCTGCCAGAGCTGGCTGAATAGAGCATGGTCCTTGCCCAGTTTTGTTTTAGCATTGAATTTCTGTAATGTCGTGTGTCTGATTTCCGATAACAAGTAGTCTCGATATCGATTTTGGTCAATTGATGCCTTTTCGATTTCCCTACTGAGCTCTCGAGGGCAGTCGTTTCTAGCCAAGAGTACTGGTTCCTGTTCACAAATTCTCCGTAGGCCACGTATTATTTCTCGAAATAGCGATCGTATGTGAGCCGAGTTATTCACTTGAGCTCCTGCATTCATAAGGAAATGAAACGGAAGGTAAACGACAGGGTTCGTGCAGATGAGTGCGTGCAATATTCAAGTAGATCTTGGGAATACGCATCTCCATCTCGCCGCGAACCCCAGGGGTGTGGCTAGTGCGAGCTTGAATGCGTATGAAAATATATGAACATGATCATCTCTCTTGAATCTTTTCTTAAAGCTACAAGTTTGACTTTCAGATAATGTTTGTCTATTAGTGTAAAATTTGTATATATTTAATGTCGTAGCTCATGCATCAGAAGTACCGGACTCTCACCCACGCCGTTGCCACAGAGATGACTCTGTAAACCACCAAGCATGCAACAAAGGCACCGAACAGTGTGCGGAGATCTGCCTCGAGTCCATACTGCTCTAGAACAGCCTGTCCATTTGTCAAAGAGCATACACCGTCCGAGCACCGGAATGTCTGGTCGTGGAACCCCATATTAGTACAAATTTGCACGAGGTACTTCGTGGGGTTTATGTAGTTCCAGGCTTTGAAAAACTCAGGCATCTGCAACGACATAGTACCGGCCATAAAGATCCCGATAATGAAAACGTTCGTGAGAACGTTGGTCACCAAGCCCATGTGCTTAAAAATACTGTTGAAAAATATGCCGGCAGCTTCACCACAGTTGATCGATAGCGCAGAGCAGAAAAATATGGCAAAGAACATCTCCACCGTCCTGGGTAACCCAATGGCAAATACCGCCATTGCCGAGAAGACCGCACTAGGAATGATCTCGAAGGGAAGCTCCACCAAAAAGTACGCACTATGGAAAATGGTGACTCCGTAGGTATTATCCTTATACTCTTGGTGGAACAAGTCTCTTTGAGAGGGATAAATCGAAAGATTGTTGATCAATCCGCAAAAGTATAAGTTGGCAATACTTTGAGTGAGTCCAAGTCTATCACTGATACCCTCCTGGGTATTCTTGAGAGGCGCAAAGAACAATGAATAGATCACAGCCAACAATATAACTGTCCAAACTCTTGCCACCAAAATGTCAACGGCTCGGAACGACACAACAAATTGCCGGCTTACCACGGCTCTGAACAAAACATACCATGGTATTTCAGGTCTTTTGACACTCTTAAAGTCAATTTCCGACCCGACAACCTTTTGTTCTTCACCAGATTCCGCCTGTACCTTCCACAGTTGCATTAAGTAGTCGATACGTGATTGCAACTCCTCGGCAGATTCGCCCCAGCCCGTAGAAAGCAAATCAAGAACATGATCAGCAATGTTACTGGTCTGTGGACACTCGTGTCCAATGGATGCAAGGTAGGTGGGGAGTCTATGCGTGGTTCCATTGTAAACAACATGTCCTCCACGTGCAAGAAGCGTTAAAGTGTCAAACTGCGAAAACATTTCCTTGCTTGGCTGGTGCAAAGTGGTGATGACAGTTGTTCCAGAGTGTGCCAACTGCTTCAAGAGTGCCAAAATCGACGCAGATGTGGCAGAGTCAAGACCCGATGTTGGTTCATCCAAGAAGAGAATCCGAGGCCTTCCAAGTAACTGAATCGCAATCGACACTCTCCTTTTCTCTCCACCAGAAATACCCTTTTTGGTTTCAGAACCAATGGGGGTATCTGCGCAATCAATAAGTCCGGTCAGTCTCATGAGCTGGTTGAGATGTACGGGTATACTCTTGTGATAAGAGGCTGGCAACCGCAAACACGCCTGGTAGTATAATGTTTCTCTCACAGTGAGCTGGGGAATTAAAAGGTTGTCAACTTGGGTCACGTATGCTGATAACTTTGTCAATTTGGCTGGGCTCACCTCTTGGCCATTGTTCAAAAGAATTTTACCGTTGCTGGAAAAAGAAGAGTTTCCGAGTCGAGAGGCCATGAAATTCAAGAACGTCGTCTTTCCACCACCCGAGGGGCCCATAATAACGTTCACAGAGTTAGCTTTGAAGTTTGCAGTCACATCGTCAAGCAATACTCTGGAGGTCTTAGAAGCAAACATATTCTGGGAGTTCTTCACTTTGACGCTCAAGGTGATGTTCTGAGCTTGAATAGAGGGTGCAGGTGATTCTTCTTGCTCTTTCTCACTGCTCAGAGAGCTAGACAGAGTTTTCCCTAAAAGTTCATTTTCATGCGATTCGCCTCCGATACGGTTCTTTTTCTTCTTCGCAATGCCAACATCATAACTCTTGAACTTGAAAGCGAGCATTGCCAAAACATTGAACCCGACTAACCAGGCCACCAAGTATCCAATAGATGCGCCTGCCCAATGTTGAGGAAAGCCCAACACATCAAGTTGGTAGTTACCCGTGTACTCTAAACACTCATCGCTGCCGGCAGGATATGGGCAATTTCCGGTCCAGTCACTATATTGATTTGAAGTCAAGCCCCCGAAAGCATACCAGAAAAAGGCAAGATATTTGACCCAGCGAACATAGACAGGCATTGTCGCCGCATTCACAAAGTAACCGCAGCCAGAGTTTTGAAGCTGATAAACTATATTCACGATCATGAGGCACAGCGCAAACGAAGAGGCCAAGGCAAAACACAACAAAGCTAAGGACATACCGCAAATAATCACGATGAGAGTAATTGTGAAGTAAATTCCAAAGAAACTTCCGTCTCCAGAATCCAAGAAATTGTCACCAAGCCTAAGACCCCACATGAAGTATGTGATCACCGAAAAGATCAAAGCTAATGGGACATCTTCAACAAATAGCTTGCTCAACCGCCTTGAGAGAACATATCCATTGATAGAGACACACCGCTCTTTGTACTCTCTGATAAATTGAATTCCGTCGGCTGCCCAAAGTCTGGAGACTTCCATTGTCAATGGTGCAAAACCTATCACCTCCAAGAGCGCATAAAGACAAGAAGTAATCGATCTTATTCCGGAGAGGTTTGGATCAGGCTTGTAAAACAACCACCCAACAGCAATGGATAGAGCTGCACCACCGCCATGGAGACTGATGAGGGAAACTTTGTCTCTCACCGAAATCAAAGTAGACCTTTTCACAAGGACAAAAACTTCTTTGTACAAGGGCAAAGGCTCAGCTGGCTTGAACACTTTGAGATTCTCATGAAATCTCTCCTTTTGCTCCGATGACGATAAATCGCAGGAAATTGAGTGTTGATTTCTCCAGTGCTGAACGAGCATGTCTGTGATTCTTGAAGACTCGATTTCCTTTTCGATAGAAGTGGTGTCTTTCACCAGGCTTGCCATAATCTGATTGATGATAGCGTATGAGCCAGCGGAAGACTCTACTTTTCGAACTGCACCAGTATTCTCTAATCCTCTGAAGTAGCCAACCGATTTTGCTAAGGACCCGAAATACACAAGCCGGCCACCGCGAGTCAAGACGCAAAGCGTATCGAAAAGTGATATGACTTCTGCGCGAGGCTGGTGGATCAGGAGTATGATTGTGATACCAATTTCTGGAGAAGCCAACTTCTTCAAAACGGAAACAAGAGTTAATGCAGAAGAAGTGTCTAGACCCGTTGTAGGCTCATCCAAGAAAAGCACCTGTGGCTTGCTGAGCAACTGCACCGCCAAGGAGACTCTCCTTTGTTCTCCACCAGAGAGATTTACCTGTCCAGAAAACGACTTCACGATCTCATGTCTTCTCCGGTTGAGCTCCAAGAGCTGGAGCAACGAATCGATGAGCTCCTTCCTTGCCTCTTTCGAAACATTTCCGAGCCTGAGCTCTGCTTGATATGTCAACGTTTCTTCGAGGGTGAGTCCAGGCATGAAGAAATCCTCCTGAACCATATATGCGGTAGAGATCCTGCTTTTGTCACGAGACTGTGGGAAGGAATATGTGACGGAACCCGAAAACTTCAAACCTGCAGAATTAATATTGGTTCTCTGGGCCAAAACATTGAGAAGGGTCGTTTTACCGGACCCGGAACCTCCCATAATAGCCATCAAGTTGCTCTGGGGTAGATCGAATGAAATGGAGTCGAGAATTGAGATCGAGCCATTCTCTGCGTCTTTTGCACCCACGGTAACCCTTAATTCTTTCACTGAGACTGCCACCCTATCAGATGGTGGAACATGAAGAGCGTCTGATCCTGAGAAAGTCATTGTTTGTAGATGAGTATGGCATTTATTTCGCAAGATTTCCGTCGCTTTTTAACGTGGTTAAGTCATAACCATCGAGCATCGCAACGGAATCTGGCAACGGAATTTCGCGACGGAATTTTGCAAGTGGGGAAGAGTCATTAGTCATTGCTGTTGCCTCTGACGAATTAGACTTCTCTGTGGAGTAAACAACGGTGAGTTCAAATTAACAATAAAGGAGTCTCTTTCTCCTCCTTAATTGAGAACGTAGGCCCCAACACTAAGCTTTTTAAGTATCTCGCTCTACTGTCTACTGACTAATGGGTAGTTATGTAGGGTTTATGTTCTAGAACTCGCGGAGATCTCGGCTAGACTGAGGCCATATACATCGCGAACTAGTTAATTAGATACTGTGCCACACATGAAACCAAGGCGGAGCTCCAAACAATCCTCAATTTCGCAAAAAAATTCTGATAATATCTTACCCCTTACGGATGATTGCCTCCGTCTGTGGGTGTGGACTCTGCATTTCTCAAACTTATTTTGCTAGTTGGCCACTTTGTGCAGTCCCGTACTCAGCTTTTGCTCGCCACAACTGCATATAGCGATTTCACCCTTGTCGTATAGGTGTTGCCCATTGATTATCATCAGATCATAGATTCAGAGAGTCAGAGGTTTAGTGGGCGAATAAATCTTGTTCAAGCAGGCTTTCAGGCATTTTTCTGAATCGAGGTTATGTGTTCCTTGGCGAAAGTGTAAGGTTTCAGAAGGTAGGTGGCCTCCTTACTAGATTGCAGATTGGGGATGAATTCCGGGGTCGGCACCACAGCTGTGGTGCGCTTGCAATGTGTTGAAAAACCAAAAAATTTGGAGACAAACATAAAAGAGAACGGAAGTAGCTATACGAAAACCCCTAACTCCTCTTCCAATTTGAGATCGCCTGATCGCGCTCGTATTCTCATACCTATTCTAATGATTATTATTTTGGTGAATTGCGCCTGCTTGAGATAGCCAGGCTCCATGAATAAGGCACCGGCAATCGAAGCTTAGCAGTGTGTATCATGAAATTCCGTTGAAAGTCTAGAGACTATTTACTTGTTAAATTCTTGGCTCTAAACGCGTTGATTTTACGATTTTACGACTTTACGATCCCCGCACATGTTCCAGATTTTGAGAGAATTTCTAGCTTTCGAGGGCTTCACACGCCGATCAGGGCGCACCGAGATTTCGACAAAGAGCCCGAAATGCCAGCGTTTTAGTTGGGATTGATCTTTAGACTCGTAGGACTTCGGATGTCTTGATGACCTTAGTGTTGAGATGCATGTGTTTAATGGAAACAGATCTCATTGTTCACATTAAGTCGGATCGAACTACCTATTCCGGTCGCGCGTGAAAGGCTCACCGAACACATGCATCGTAACGCAGCTCTTGAGTTTCAGCGTCTTGCCACCATACTTTAGCAACAGGCATGGTACGTTTAATTAATGAATAAAAAAACTCTTTCTTAGTGTCATAGTCTCACATTCTTGCATACTAAGACCTAGCCTTCTAAACCAGAAATAACAATTGTTAAATTTAAACGAGAGAAGTCGACGTATACTGTCTCTCTTATACTCAACCAAAAGAAAAACCTTACCGTGGATCACTTCATCGATTCCTTGGCGCAGGCAATCAATTCTTCCGGAGGTCTTCGTCTTGTCGAGCTGATTGACGCAGAGGGAGGAATTCAGGTTACACCCGATGACCTTGAGCTTGCATACCCTAAGACTCGAGATACGCCATATGCCAACGACTGGATCCCAATCTCTGATGATCTGGCAATCGAACTGACGGTGCTAAGTGATTACGGTATCATAGGCTTCAAGCATGCCGATGATGCCCAATTCAACATTGAGCAGCCTATTTACGAAGAGGACGCAGCCTGAGCGCCGTAGTATGTTTGATGAATCTTAAATATGAAGTTAATACGATACAACTAATGAGTGAACCATGAAGCTTTTTTTGGAAAATGCTCGCTTGAGTGTTTTAGTACTTTTTCCCGCTCATTTTTCGAATCCCTCCAGAGTGGATCCTCGAAGTATTCTTACCCGGAAGTATGTTCGAAGAAAGTTTTGTACTTGAACGTGACTTGGGTATCTTTGGCGTAGTTGGCGACGAGCTCAAGGTGGTACTCACGGTTCTTGTTGTGGTTGTGGTTGTGGTCTTGGTCATTGACAATGGCTGACCCATGCTGTTTGTGGAGATAGACCTTAATGCTTTCCAGTCACTGACGTCTCGCTTCGGTGAACTATGGCTGATTTGGCAGTCAGCAGGATTGATTTCTTCCTCCGCGATATTAAACGTATTTTCTACCCCTTGCATGGGCTCACCATCTTCATCCGAGTTGTTTAAAACGTCATGGACAACAGATGAGTTTGCCTCCTTGTACTTTCTCGGCTGCCCTGGCGACTCCATTGGAACAATGCTTTGGATCTTGGATGCCAAGGCACCACTAATCTTTCTTCTTCTTGTGGGCGTGTTGAAGGAGGAATCAAAATGGCTTGCATATGACGAGTTCATCTGTTGTTGCTGAAGTTTCTTCTGTTTAGCCTCCTGTTTCATTCTAGCCTTGAACTCTTCGTATGGTACCAAAGAGAAATGACCACCAATGAATGGATCGGGTCTGTTGTCGAGGCACATGGTGTGTCTCCAGTCTCTGAAGTCGTTTTGATGCAAATACAACCAGTGTTGTTGTGGACCCACCACCATACCTGGGCGAATCATTCTCATGTAGGCAATACACTCGCTGGCTGTAAAGCCATGAGTGTATATGAGATGTGCGCCAATGAGACATCCCGTTCTTCCTAAACCTGCTTTACAGTGAACAGCTATTTTGCCGCCCTTGTTGATGACACACTCCGCAGCGCCAATGAACTTGTGCACATAGTCTAAAGTGGGACAGGTACCATCTTCAAAAATCATGTCGATGTGCTGGATATTTCTCTTGGTGAACTCCTCGGCGTTATACAAGTGAGAGTTAAGACGTACCACAAGCTGAACATCGTTGCTCATGAAATAGTTCAAAACCTTTTTAAAAGGCTCATTGAGACTTCCAGGTCTTCTCGAGCTCTGCTGTGGAGAAGCAAACGCAATGAAATCTTTGGATATGTTGTTGAAGTCTCCCTGATCCACGCGCTCGTATTGCTCGTACTCTTCCAAGTTGAACGTGGTCAAATCTATCATTCCACGCTCCTTGGCTCTCCACATTGCATACACTATGTCCTGGAGTGTGATCTCGAAATCAGCCGACGAGTAGCCTGCGTCTCTAAAGGGCTGGAATGGGTACTCGACTTGAGAAAGCGGCTGTAAGACCTGATGAGGCGCCCAAGACTGAACAAGCACCATATAACATGCGAGTAGACAGGCGGCATTGGCTCTTTCTTTCGGAGAAGTGGAGCTGTAGAAGACCACGGCTTTCCCCAGATTCCCCACCTCATTCAAGATATTATGAAGCACTACGGCAAAACGGTAGAGGGTTCCTAAGTGCAATGGACCGAAGTCCAAGTGGAACGAGTTGTAAGGCAAAGAATCCTCCACTGTAAAGTACACCAGATCGGCAGTGCTTTCTGGGACATGGTCAAAGGCGCCTAGGTATATACGGTCTATGATTGTTAGTATTGGAGTCCCGAAATTGATGAGGATAACAGAAATCTATACATACTCTTCAAGAACTCTACTAAGGGTATTCCCAGAGCGATTCGAGTCATTTTGATGCTTATATTTGGACTCGTTGAAGAAAAGAAATTTGGAGGACTCTTTTGGAAATATTCTTTGGTGAGCGAATGTAGGTGACTTTGTGGAGTCTATAGTAGAGCACGAATCGTAGTGTGGGTTTTACGAGTGTGTGCAAATCTAAACCTTGTATGCTTGCCTTTGAATGGTAAATAGCTTAAGCCTCTTTTCGTTGAATATTCTTTTGTTTTCTGTAGCAGAATTGTTGTTGCTTAAATTATGCTCATTCATGAAACGTCCCACTAGGTGCGAAACGTTTGATACAATGTTTATGTTTCAGCCCGTTTGGTTTAATGATGAGTGCGAATGTGCCATGGACCCAGATAGGCTGCAACACAATACTGCAGGGTCGCGTGACGAGCACACCCATGCTGGACTTCATCCAAGGGCTTAGGGAGTAAATCTTAAGTGATCGAGAATATCAAAGACTAAGACTGGTCAAAGTCGATCCATATCTTGGATATTGAGCCAGATCAGAAACAGGGCTGACTAAGAACATTTTAAAGTTCAGTTAGTTTGTGAAGTTCCCCATACTAAGATAAATTCGCGCGCCAAGCCATCCCGAAACCTGTGAACTTGGTTCCGTTGGTGTTCTCAGCACTTAAGGCATATAATTTAAATGGTATGACAGTCCGAGACATAATGATTATCTCATCACAATCGTTGGCATACTAACCTCAGGAACCCTCGCTATACACTTTCAGTTCCGAGACTCTCACCGATCTCCGGAAGTTCCGTTTCGCTAGCGCGAGAGCAACGTCAATGCAAGCAGTGATATGTATGTATTTCGTCTCGTGCCCCAGTTCTGGTCGAGTTAAGAACTAACGTCTAGATGCTATTGACAAGGAAACGTATCAAATTAAAGCAGAGTCTGAGGAACCCGTGATTTCGATTGAAGATCTTATCGAGGATCTTCCAGATACTAGCCCCAGATACGTTGTTCTCTCATACCCCATGAAATTACTGGATGGAAGAATGAAAACCCCTCTTGTTTTGCTTTATTGGAGACCGCCTACTTGTGGTCAAGAAAGTAAAATGCTCTACGCTGGTGCCGTGGAACAAATGAGGGAAAAGGCCGGAGTGTCTCAGTACGTATAAATTCCTGTGCTGTGCAATGTTCCATAAGGGAAACCATAGACGCACCTTTCATTTGTTGTGATCAAAGACAATACTAACCTCAGATTAATCGAGTTTGATGATGAAGCAGACTTTGAAGATATGGAAGATTATCTTAACTAAGCCAATATGACATTAGAACAATATGGGGACTTCAGCGACCTGCGTATATCACGTTCTGCTTAGTAAATATGAGACTTAGATTGCTTCTGGCAGCCATCGCACGTTTGCAAGTCGTGTGATGCACACGCGCACTCTGGAAAATTTTTCAGACCTATATAATGATCGCTTCCCGCGCTAGTATATTTCTCCTTCTCCTTATAACCAAAAAAATCAGCAACCATGGGTCGTATGCACTCTTCTGTATGTGACTTGCTTCTTGTTCAATGAACAGCATGGTTTGGTTGAATAGTGCTTTGGGTCGATTCGGTGCACTGCTATGGACGTTTGGGTCTTGCCAAGAGTAGAGGGAACCTTTCGAGGTGACCCTCATTCTACGCTCTTGGTATCTGATTCCACGCCACGAAACTTCCATCTAGCTCCTCATTCGAGTTGCTCAGAAGATTTTCACTAGCACGCTGCGATTAGCTGATCGATTCCACTATTTGTAGACCAATCAACTGGATCTTGGTCTTGCCGCGTGAGAGGTGATTCTCATCACGAACCGAAGAGCTGCTCTGATTCGCTCGGAGTGTCTTAATTGGGATGGCGAAGCTTGCATTTGAATTGCTTCAAAGGAACCGTTGAACCAGATCCTCTGGCTACCGTGTGATGTTTTTGCACTTTGCCTCCACAGGCTTACTAACATATTAGGGAAAAGGTATTTCTTCCTCCGCTCTCCCATACTCGAGAAACGCTCCAGCTTGGTTCAAGTTGACCTCTGGTGACGTTGTTGAGCAAATCATCAAGTACGCTAGAAAGGGTTTGACTCCTTCTCAGATTGGTGTTCTCTTGAGAGATGCTCACGGTGTTTCCCAGGCTAAGGTTGTCACCGGTAACAAGATCTTGAGAATCTTGAAATCCAACGGTTTGGCTCCAGAGATCCCAGAGGACTTGTACTTCTTGATCAAGAAGGCTGTCTCTGTTAGAAAGCACTTGGAGAGAAACAGAAAAGACAAGGACTCTAAGTTCAGATTGATTTTGATCGAGTCTAGAATCCACAGATTGGCTAGATACTACAGAACTGTCTCTGTCTTGCCACCAAACTGGAAGTACGAGTCCGCCACCGCCTCCGCTTTGGTCAACTAAGCTTTTTGCATCGCCTCCCAGCGTTTTATAGTTTCCACTGTAATATACTTACCTTTGCATTTTACGTCATATTTTTGAATTCAGTTTTTGGTTATTGTAGACATGTGTTCATTTTCAGCCATAGAAAGCTTGACCCAATTACATCACTTTCCCAGAAATAGATAAATACGAACAAATGATTGTATATTATTAAATGCACTGATGAGACGCTTAGATGTCATCGATGTCCAACTCGTCGTCGTCTTCTTCATCTTCGTCGTCATCGTCACCAAACTCGAAGTTGACTTCCTCGTCGTCGTCAGCACCGAATGTGTCAGTTTCGTTGATCTTGGCGGATTCTGGCAACTCACCCATAGATTTCAAGGTTCTGGCCTCGTCGGAGTTGAACTTGTGGACGACATCACACTGGTCGTCTTGGAAATCTCTCAAACAAACCAAAATAATGTCACCCTGACCCATCCAGACCTTTTTCCGCATCTTACCTCTGATGTGACCGGTTCTCTTGTTGCCGTCGAAACAACTGACCTCAAGTCTACCATTTCCTACCATCTTGGTGATTTGGGCATATTCTTGACCTTCTTCTCTGAGAAACAATTCTCTTTTCTGTCCGCCATTCACGTTCTTTCCCTTTCTTCTATTCTTTCCTCCCTTTCCTTTCGAAGATTTACCCATGTTGACTAGTTTATTGGGAAGAGAAGCTTTGTGTTGCTTAACAAACGAAAAAATTTTTAGGCCCTGTGAGGAGGCACGGGTGCACCCCGGATACTGACTAAGTACTCTCAGATTGGCTACATTAACTCAAATAAACTTTATCACAATCAGCTTTCTTGAAAAAATTCCTATTATTGATTCAAGTCTACCAGCTAAACAGAATAATAAATCAGATTATGAAGTCTCTTTCGCTTGTCTGTTAAGTTGTATTAGCCCGTTTGTCTAAGTCACGTGATGAACCTAACCTTCATCCCTACACTGAATATTGCCTACATGGTAATTTCCAGAAATCTTTATCATTTCTTGAGCTAAATCAAATTAAAAACCTCTACTCTTTGATGAACTCAACGGACTCGTAGGCTATTTGTTTTGACGAGATTTCCGACGGATCTTGAAATGCCCGAGGTGCACGGGTGTACGCATATCATGTTCCATTATTCTCTATGGCTTGTCTCTCTGCAAACATTCACTGAACTATTTATGGATTCCTTCGAAACAAGCTCTCAGTTTGTTCAAATTTTAAAAAGCCTTGTGCCCCAAGTGCAGTCGCTCTTGAAGGCGGCTCATTACGCTTTGAAAAACTCAGAAAGTGAGGATTATCTATACCATGCGATCATAGACATACTTGAAGATCCGAAGGTTGAGTTAAACACCAAGTCCACCATTTTTCAATTCATTGACGTATTGATACACGAATCATTTCACGCTTCACAACAAGCACACACACATTACAATTACCCATACGTTCACAATCTTAAAAACCTGTTACCTAAAATTCTTATCAAGGTGCTCCCATCCAATAGCAATGCTAACTTGTTCAACATATACGACAACTTGAAAAACATTTCTGAGGCATTAAACGTGAATTGCTTGGAGTTTGAACAAAAATTTAATGAAGTAGAATCTTCCCTCACGAGCGAAGAGCTAGAGAACGTTCGCATGAACATACCGTACCCAGAAATCAACCTAGACGAGATGGAGATGGAATCGCAAGACCCGATTTTACAGGCATGGCAAATACTTTTAAAGAAACGACAACAAAGCCACTATGAGAGGCTCAGGCTTCTAGAACACGAACCGTATAGAGATGGCGAGGTGACGGAGGATGACATGTTTCTTATCCGTTCGTCCAAGCCAGATGCTTCGAAAAAGACCAATGAAAACTTGTTATCCAGAAAGCAAATTCTTGCGAGAATGGAAGACGACAGAGAGACGCATAAAAAGTCAAAGGAGTCACTTTGGCTTGTGAGCAGGCCAAGCGGTGCAAATACAATCAGCGAAGATGAGTTCTTGAATTACTACTGGAATAGGATGGACAAAGTTTCTGAGGTTCAAACAAGCGAGTTTTATGAAGCTTTTGATGAACTCAATAAGCTCGCTAGTGCCAGTTATAAAGATCCACAATTTTAAAACTCACTGATTCCTATCCGAGATGATAGTCAAAAGTTCGTTTTGACCCAACGCAACATATTTGGCGGATGTTCGCGTTTCTTTAATCCCATCCCAAACTGCAACAGTGAGTCCGGGGCGCAAAGACTTGTTCTTCTCGAGAGATGTGATGAATTCGTAGATGTTCTCGTCTATTGGATTGAGCCCACCAGCATAAAAAAGATGATCAATCTTCTCCTTCATGCCAGGAAGATTGGCCTCAGATGAACTTGAATCTGAATCGTCAAAAATGTCAGCGCTAGACTCGGTTCTTTTGATTTTGAACCTTTGAGTCAACGCGCTGACAGGTAAAGCACCCGTATAATAGGAATATAGGAATTTGAAAGCCTGTAATGACGTGTTTTTTTGTTGCACCACAACACTGTCATTCACAATTGTAGCGTGTAAACCCTCTGCCTCACCGAAAGCGTCGTTGACCATTTGCACACATTCACCCATGACATCCAAACTTCTCTTTGGGTCCTGCGTTATAGCTGTTTGTGCAGCCAACCTGACAGTGCAGTCATTGACAACGACCTTCGATCCAGACAAACCTTGTGATTTCGTTTGGAACATCCGAGAAACTTGATTCATGCCTGTCACCGCTTTGTTTTTGTCAATGATTGAAATCCAATCAGTTGAATCAGGAAATTGGATGAAGCCACCAAATTCAGCAATAAGCCCTACGTGAGGAACATTTTTGAAAATCAAATCAAGTTCTGATCTTCTCATGATACTCGCAAAAAAGACGTAGTTTCTTTTATCGCTCAAGATTTCAGCAAGGTTGTTTCCGATTCGTGATAGCTCAACAGTACTCTTGTGTTTATTGCTTCCGTTCACCGCAGCAGCACCGAAATCATCAACATTGATGACTATCAAGTTTTTCTGTTGTGACTCGTTGATGAACTTCTGAAACACTTCCCTTGAGAAAGGCTTGTTCCGTGCGAATGTCTTCTCTCTGTTGCGAACCCAACCCTCTTTCAAAGCTTTCAAGCACTCTTTCACCCAATCAAGTGAGTCATGTTTGAGAACAACTTCGTGACAATTATTCCATCTCAATTCTTTATCTTCACTTGAAATTTCTAATGCAGTCCCCATAGTTTTGCCAAAAGACGACACATCCCAGGGATTGATAAGGAAAGCTCCCTTTCCATCACAGTTAAGTAGATGAGAAGAGCCTGTGAATTCAGAAAGAATCAAAGGAGCTTTTCTTTGCGTAGTTGCAATGATGAACTCGTGACAAGTGAGATTTAGCCCCTCTCTCATTGATGAAACAATGAACAAGTCGGCCTCAGTTTGGAGAGCTAAATATTGATCGAAATCAATATCGTGTTGAAGAACTACAACGGGCTGTGCTGCGGACAAATTGTCCGCCATGGAGTTGATACGAGAGATGATTTGCAGCATCTCTGCCTCGTAATCGTCGTCTTTCGCTTCGCCCATGAAGATTTGCAAGAGCACAGTTGTCTCCACGCGCTTTCGGTCTTGAAGCAAGAACCTCTCGTAGGCTAGGAGTTTTTGTTTGATGCCCCGGAGTTTGTCCAACTTGTCACGGGATACAATAAGAGATTGGGTCTTCCAGCGATCGCGAATCAACTTCGTCCAACTGTGAACCTCCTCGGTTTTGAGAGCATCTTTCAATTTCGTTGCGTCTATGCCAACAGGTGTGGCTTGCACCCTGGTCACTTTTCCGCGGAAGATGAGACCGTATTCGTTCAGATCTGTAAGAAGAAGGCGGTTGCAAGTCTGCAAAAAGTGCCTTACATACTCCTCGTTTTGGAAGCAGATACAGTCAGCTCCCAAAATTCCCTCGAGCAACAGCTTCCTCTGTGCCAAACACCTGAACACTTCAGAGGAAGGAAATGAAACGTGGAGAAAAAATCCAATTTTCGCTTCAGGGCACTGCTCTCTCACCATAGCAGGCACTAGGAGCAAATGGTAGTCGTGAATCCATATCATATTTTCTGGGTTGTCTGGGTTTAAATGATTTTCCTCTTTTCTGTAAGTTTCCACAAGTCTGTCTGCAATCATCTGATTGGCTTGTCTATAGAAGTGGTAGGAATGATCTTCAAACGCTTTGGACTTGGGATCGTCGGGGATTTGGTAATGTAGAGTTGGCCACAAGATCTGTTTGCAAAACGACTTGTAGTGTCCCTGGAAGGTCATGTCATCGATGGAAACAGACTCACAGTCATAATCATCGCTCAAGTGTTGGGAAATATCATCCAAGACCCTCTGTGGGATAAGATCACTGGGCAGGGACATAGAGCCAACCCATTTGCATTTGCTGATCACGCCATTCTCCACAGCTAGGCCAATAGCATTAAAGAGCGAGCCGTTGCCTCTATCCGTCTTTACGATTTTCCATGGCGCAGTCTCAAAAATGTTCTCATTTCCTAAGACTACCTCCTCCAAGTCTTTTCTGGAGAAGCCCCCGTAGGGAGCCAATTTTCCGGTTATCTCATCCTCATCATCGATGAGATCTGCGGTCAAATCAAATGGCTCACGCGCATTTGACACCGCTCTGGGCTTGAATACTTTCGGGTACTCTATCCCATCCTCCTCGGTGATTGCAACCGAACTGTTGCTTCTGTTTCTGTTCACGAAGTCCAAGAAAGGTTTTGCAGCCCCCAGCACCGATGGTTTTCCTCCAGATTCGAGAGAAGCCGAAACAGAGCCGCTACGGCCGGAGATCGAGCCGCTTCTCCCTGAAGAGGAGCCACTGAGGCCAGAATTGGAGCCGCGCTTGGTAATTTTCATGCCCGGCATGCCATCCACGGACTTTCTCTTGTCAACAACGGAGCTGGACACTAGTGACGAGCTGAACCGAGACTTTGGCTGAACCAATTGAGAGGCATCCCCGGAAGAAGAGGATACCGAAGAGTGTTTTCTGGGTTTTGTGAAGAGATCTGCGGGCGAATCATGGTCATGGTCCTTTTGACCAACAAAAGGCGAGGAGCCATTGCTGTTGTGGGCTGGGGACGAGTTCCCCCCACTTAAAGAAGGAAGGATCGAATTGCTTAGGCCCAGAGAATTGGAGTCCAGAGCGCTCTGGAAAGTTATCTCAGCATTATTGGGCTCCAATTCAAGTTCGGGGTCAACTAAGTTCTCATTTGCGGAGTTGACTTCGAACTTGGCGGTGTAAGGTAAGAAACTGAAAGAGTTAGTAATTTGATATTTTGCAAGTTGAGGAAAGCCAGATGTATCACATACAGGGAGCAGACAATAACTGTCATTGTCAGACGTCGGTTTCAATCAGGATAGCGAAAGACTAACTTTTGAAGGAACAAAGCAATGTTCAAGCAAGTGCTGTTTGACTGCACCGACCTGTAGGAAAAGCTCACACCACTATTTGCGACTGCTCTCGTTGCTGCAGCTGCAGTCGTTTGGAGTAAGAATTGAAGGTCAAATGAGTGAGATCGGGTTCCCTTTATATACGGAGTAGCTTTTCAGATGCCAAATATATCTAGATTGAAGGAAATGAACTATGATTATTAGGATCAAAATCTATGGTTTTTAATGGGCTAGTCGCCAGAGTCCACGTGACTGTTGTAATTGGAAACTTCCGCACAATTCCGATGCGAGGAAATCCAGTGGTTCAATTCTCGATGATTTTTGGCGATGACAAACCTTAGTCCTCTCAGAAACGCAAACAAATGTTTCTAGCAAATCTTGATAGGTGATGATTGTGGTGAGTGTTGGTTGTCATGCATTCGAGCTCGCGAATACCTTTGTACTTTGCCTCCCAAGCGTAAGCGCATGGCTAATTCGCAACTATTTTCCTCCCTAAAATTTCCAAACAAAAATGAAGTTCATGGATTGTCATTGCCATATCGGTGTTGACGGTCATCTCCAGGATCCCAAAACTCTCATGGCTAAGTTAAATCTGGAACCAAGAGCGTCAGGAAAAGGCTTCTTTAATGTCATGTCGACTTATCACTTGGATCTCGAATTCCTTGCCGCGTTGATCGAGTTGGATAAACACCAAATATTGATTCCTCATTTTGGAATACACCCTTGGTACTCTCATTTGTTTTCTCTTGATCCTACTTTCAAGAAGCTAGATCATTACAATCTGGTGCTCGGTGATGTATCCGAGGACATGCTCAATGCGCTACCTGAACCTGTCTTCATTCAAGACCATCTCCAAAAGATAATGAATTTAGTAGACATATGCGAGAAGCAAAATAGGCTTTATGCTATTGGCGAGATTGGGCTTGATAAGAT
Organism: Metschnikowia baotianmanensis; assembly: GCA_030565705.1. NCBI lineage: Eukaryota > Fungi > Ascomycota > Pichiomycetes > Serinales > Metschnikowiaceae > Metschnikowia > Metschnikowia baotianmanensis. The sequence goes on from JAJMCI010000023.1 coordinate 73,367, forward strand.
TTTTCGCATACCAACAAACGGATTTTATGGTAACCAAGAAAGACAATCTGAGGTCAAGCTTACGGCTGCAAAGGTGCTGATGGACCATCAGAAACTGATCTTTATCCGGCAGTTAGAGTTGGCAAACAAACTCGAGAAGCCCGTTTCTCTTCACTGCGTTAAAGCGCATGGTCCATTTTTTGACATCTTACACTCCTCGTTTCTCGCAATTCCTTCTGTCACTCTTCATTCATACACTGGCTCACCGGATCAAGCGAAAAGGTGGGTCAAGGAGTTTGGGAAGCAGAAGCGTAAACTCTACTTCTCATTCTCACAATACATCAATGGAGATAGCAGCAGAGCTGCGAGTCTATCAGAACTCACGAGATTGATGTCGGAAGACCAGATACTATTTGAAACAGACATGCCCATTGACCGGTACTTCCTCCATGGTCGCGAAGATGAATACTTTGAGCAATTGCACAGGATACAAAGGCTAATAAGCGAAATCAAAGGCATTTCAGAGGCAGAGTGCAATGAATTAGTGCAAAGAAATTCAACATTTCTACATCATCCTTCACGATTTTAACGTGTACTCTCATATATTTCATACATGCATCAATGATACACTTACAATCTAGACTTAACGATGTCAACGAACTCTGGCTTCAAGGAGGCACCGCCGACCAAGAAACCGTCCACGTCTGCCTTGTCCTTGAACTCAACAGCGTTCTTGCCGTTGACGGAACCACCGTACAAGATTCTCACGGCCTCGGCCTGGTCAGCACCAATGGTCTTGGCCAAGTGTGCTCTGATATCCTTGTGGATGTCTTGGGCATCCTGTGCGGTCGCGGCCAAGCCAGTGCCAATAGCCCAGACTGGCTCGTAAGCAACAACGATGTTGGCCCAGTCGGAGACGATCTTGGACACAGCATCCAATTGTCTGGCGCAGACGTCGAGAGTGACGCCAGCCTTCTTCTCCTCCAAGGTCTCACCGATACACAAGATCACGCTGACACCGGAATCCAAGGCGAACTTCGTCTTCTCGGCGATAAATTCGTCGGACTCCTTGATGATGGTTCTTCTCTCGGAGTGGCCGGTCAAGGTCCAGTTGATGCCCAAGTCCTTCAATTGTTGAGGAGCAATCTCACCGGTGTAAGCACCAGAGGCCTTGTCAAAAACGTTCTGGGCAGAAACCAGGACTGTCTTTTGCTTGTTAGCCTCGGCAACAAGCGAAAGATATGGGGCTGGAGGAGCAATCACCACCTCGACGTTTTCAGGCAAGTCGGCCTTGTTCAAGTTGTCGACAATGGAGGTGAGGGATTCCTTAGTACCGTTCATTTTGAAGTTACCTCCGACGAAGAATTGACGAGACATTTTATGTATTTATTGTTCAGTGTATTCGGGAAACTGAGTATGTGAAATCAGATGGTTCTCTCGGGACTGGTATATAGGCGTCGGAGTCGGACCGCGGGCATTATATAGTTTTCTCCAGCCCGCATGGTAAAGCTGTGGGCGATTCTTCCCCGAAGTGCGCCCCGGGGTTCCCCCAAGTGCATGCACAACTATGCAAGACCCGCACATTTTGTTTCGCTATTCTGGAATGACTCTGGTCAATGTCCGATATGATAGAACGAATAAAACCTGATAAGATTGGTCTGCTTTCTAAACTTTCGAAGGCATTGTTGTTTTCTCGATCTGGATGATGGAAACTTGGTTGTATACGTCCAGTTTACACACCGAAGCTTCCACCAGCAGGGCCCAATGCCATTGATCAAACGCTCCGCAAAGCTATGCGCTTACAGGGCATCACACCACTATCGCATGACGGAAAAACATCAATTCTACAATTGCTACTCAAAAGTTTAGATTGAATAACCTTGTAAATCATTATGCTGAATATTTCGTCATATGCAAGCCTTTTATTTGCGATCAGTTACGACATACTGATTGACCATGTCTGCAATAAGATCAATGATTGTCTTCACTAGATTTCCCACACAAGTTCAAGTTTTCTCGACTGTTGAAAACGCTATTGTCGTCTAGTATTTTGTGACACTCCTGATACTTGCACATCGACTGTAGGTAAATGTTCTTCAACTCTTGGTCTTTCTTCCTGTTCTCCTTGATGGCATCTCTCTGTGCCCGCAAAATACTGGCGATATCGAGGTCCTCGGGATTGCTCATGTTGCCTTTCGTGTTAAACGTCACCTCTTGTGTGAATTCCTTGGCAACTTCTTCTTCCACATCCGAGTCTGGCAAGTCGTCCCATTTCCTCAAAGGTGTTTTCAACTGATATGCCTTACTTTCCACCTGCTTCATCACTAGAAACTGGCAGTGTGGGATGTTTCGTAGCGACTCAAACTCCTCGTAGCTCCATCTGAACCATTTCATCAAAAACACCCGTGCCCAGATCCCATGTGTCACCAAAACAAGCACATTCGGGAAAGAGTCATCTTGAAACTGCCGGTAAAGCGACTCGTTGAATGAGGATACCCTATCATAGACGTCTGCAGCGCTTTCGCCATGAGGAATTCTGAAGAAAAAATGTCCATAGTGAGCCCTCTGTTCCCATATCTTCTCCGTCTCCTCTGGTGTGCTCTGGAAGTTACCAAAGTCTTGTTCTCTCATTCTTGTCTCTTCCCTTACGCGGTAGTTTACGCCAGGCACGTCCTTTATACCTTTAATGATGTTCTCGCATGTTTGCCGTGCTCTCAAGTACGGCGAAGTGTAGAACATGACGCTTCTGGAATTTATATCCCCATCACCCTCAATGTCAAGCTGGGAAAGAAACTCCCTGAGCACAGAACCTGCCTGTGTGGCCTGATTGTGGCCTTGTTCGGTGAGGCATACCTTGTGGTTTGGAGTGTTCTGGTTAACTAATTTGTTGCAGTTACCCTCTGACTCGCCATGTCTCACTAAGAGAATATACTATACTTTGTTAGTTAAGCCTAGGAAGAGATGCTCGATGAACGATGCATACCTTTGGTTTACCCATTTGAGATGAAGTACAGAATGAGAAAAGCAATTGGAGGCGGATTTGAAATACATCAGCCCAGCCAAGAAAATGCAGGTGCGTCGTTTCTGTACTGCGTATTCTTATAAGACAGGTCATTCATCATTAACAAGCAGATTCCATTCCCAAAAAAGTGTTCCTCCTGTAGCATTTGAAGTTGGGGACTGTTCGAATACATGATGAAAAAGAACCTCTTTAAAACACGACGTGAAATACAAGTCGAGGTCAACGGTTGTCTAAGGACTGTGGCGTACGCTTCGAGAAGAACTCTTGCAGCCTATAGCTGACGCGGGATTACTGAGCCACGCGAGTTACAGCTACAGGTGGCAATTTCTATTTCTACGAAGGAGCCCCATGGCTTGCAAAAAAAAAAAATCACGTGATTAGTTAGAATACAATTGGTTTCAACCCCAGTCTAGGTATGAGCAGTAAGCTTTCTCTCGATAGCAAAGCTCTTAAGCAACTCCTCGTCGCACTGCTTCAAAATGTCGTCCGCGAATTCGTCGATAGATCTCGAGTGCAAAGTGTTGTTCAATCTCGAAGGACCAGTTGGCGCCTTGAAGATGGTCTGCCATTCCTCAGGGTCCAACTCTGGCTGGCCCATCGTGGCTCTCTCGTCGTTCTCGGCCTTCCTGTTCTGCTTCCATTGAAGAATTTTGGTGTGCTCCTTCTGTAATTGTCTCTGGTAGTAGTTGAAGTTAGTCTGGTCGAAGTTATAAGAGTCAACCTGGCTGCACAAGTTCTCCAACAACTGGGTGGTCATGTTCGAGTTAGAGTTGAAAGTCAAGTTATCGGACTCGCCCAACGTGGATGTCTCGGCGCTTTGGGCCAAGTACATGTTCACCAAGTGCTGGTTGTGGATGTTGATGGTGATCTCGTCAAAAATGTTGAAAAAGGATAACTTGTTGTTCTCCAAGTCCTTTGTCTTCCACTTACCTTTCTGGTAGGTGACGAGGAAGTTCTCCGACAACCTCAAAGCCTTGATGTCGACCTCCTTGCCGATCGAAGCCATATTGTGAATCAAGATAAATGCATTCTTGTTGATCAACTGCTGCTGGGCCAACGCCTCTACCAATTGCGAGGTCACGAAGTTACCCGAGATCGTTGACTGGAACCAACCCTGGAACTCTACACCTTGGCCCAAAGAGACCAACGCGTCCAAGATTTCCTGTTGGTACTTGGCACCACCTCTCGAGCGCAAAGAGCCGCCTTCATATTGATCTGGGTATGGAAAGGGGTAAGCGTGAGTGATATCAACCGCACCAATGTCGTCCTCAAACCCTAAAAGGGATCCGGAATAGAGCTGGGGGTAGTTTTCCGATGTGTGCCTGATGAGAGACAACAAAACACTGCCCTCTATGTCAATGGAAGTAGCCGATGGGGCTTCAAGAGCCTTTCCTGCTTTTTTAGATGCCATTTTGGTTTGATGTTCAAGCGGTCTCATAGGCAAAATTTTCACACGAGAAAACTTCTCGGGTCAGGCCTGTACATCTCAAGTACGCCCCGTCAGTGGTATGCCTCGATGTACCCCGACGAAAAAAAATCCACCTACGCCTCATCAATGTTGTGAGGACTGTGGTTTGTAGAAGTTAACCGAAGTGAATATTTATCATGAAACTCAACAAAGTCATTTTTTCATCCATGAAAACACACTCCCGTATCTCTTTCTATTCGGCCCGAATCCGGCAGTCGCACCGCGACATATTAGCTGGAGTGATCGAGATGGCATCCTACTTGAATTCATGGCCTTTGAATATCTTCAACTTGAGGTTTTTTCATCGGAGATACCTTCGGTTCTTGTTTGTGTAATATCAATATTTTCCATTCAAGGGCTTGCTTTGAGCGACTTCGCAAATCTTGGAAAGTAAATCAACGCGTACACCACTAAAAAGAATCTTGGCACTCGACGGAAACAAGGAAGATATCAAAACTTCCCCGAAATAGCTTAATCAAGTTTTGAGTACGTAAATTTATCTTGAAGACACAAAGATACCTAATTCCCTTTACGGTGAAAGTATTTTAAGTATCAGCTTTCTGTAATCGGAGATATCCACTCACTAGATGTTGCAACTCGGTGGCCATACGCAGGGCACTGGGTGTGAGTAATTAAACTGCGAAAAATTTTCGATAACGAATACTTACACTTCATTAACCAACAGCACCCAACATGTCGGACCCCGTCAACGAAGTTACCGAACAGGTCGCCAAGACTTACTTGGACGACGTCACTGGTGAGCAAGTGTCTAAGACCGAGTTGAAGAAGAGACAAAAGGCCAGACAGATTGAGGCCAAGAAGGCCGAGAAGGCAAAGAACAATGCCGACAAGCAGCCTAAGAAGAAGGACATCATGGCCGACTTGAACCCCAACCAATACTACGACATAAGATCTCGTCAGATTGAGGAATATAGAAAGGCCAACGAGAAGGACTCCGAGGCCTTCAACCCTTACCCCCACAAGTTTTCTCGTACTTTGACTGTTCCAGAGTTCGTCAAGAAGTACGAGGGATTGGCCAGAGGGGAGTCGCTCCAGGACCAGGAAGTCAAGATCACCGGTAGAATCATGACCAAGAGAGAGGCTGGCTCCAAGTTGAGATTCTACGTGTTGAAGGGTGACGGTGTCCAGATGCAAGTCATGGCCCAGGCTCAGGACGCCGAATCTTTGGAGATCTACGAGAAGGAGCACGACAACTTGAGAAGAGGTGACATCATCGGTGTCACCGGCTACCCAGGAAGAACCGCTCCTGCCAAGGGAGGTGAGGGTGAGCTTTCGGTTTTTGCTTCGTCCATCCAATTGTTGACACCATGTTTGCACATGTTGCCCACCGAGCACTTTGGTTTCAAGGACCAGGAGAACAGATACAGAAAGCGTTACTTGGACTTGATCGTCAATGACGACGTCAGAGAGCGTTTCAAAGTCAGATCCGCCATCATCTCGTACATCCGTAAATTCTTGGACACCAGAGACTTCATCGAAGTTGAGACCCCAATCTTGAACGTTATTGCCGGTGGTGCCACGGCCAAGCCTTTCACCACCCACCACAATGACTTGGACATGCAGATGTACATGAGAATCGCACCTGAGTTGTTCTTGAAGGAGTTGGTCGTCGGTGGTATGGACAGAGTTTACGAGATCGGCCGTCAGTTCAGAAACGAGGGTATCGACATGACCCACAACCCTGAGTTCACCACCTGTGAGTTCTACCAGGCCTACGCCGACGTGTACGACTTGATGGACATGACCGAGTTGATGTTTTCCGAGATGGTCAAGGAGATCACCGGTGACTACAAGCTCACCTACCACCCAGACGGCCCAGACGGCAAAGCTTTGACTTTGGACTTCACCAGACCATGGAAGAGAGTCAACATGATCGAGGAGTTGGAAAAGGTTTACAACGTCAAGTTCCCACCTGGAGATGAGTTGCACACTGAGGAAACCGGCAAGTTCTTGAAGCAGATCTTGATCGACAACAAGCTTGACTGCACACCACCATTGACCAACGCCAGAATGTTGGACAAGTTGGTTGGTGAGCTTGAGGATGCCTCCATCAACCCAACCTTTATCTTCGGACACCCCCAGATGATGTCTCCATTGGCCAAGAAGGACAGAAACATTCCAGGTTTGTGTGAGAGATTCGAGGTATTCGTTGCCACCAAGGAAATCTGTAATGCATACACTGAGTTGAATGACCCATTTGACCAGAGAGCCAGATTTGAGGAGCAGGCCAGACAAAAGGCCCAGGGTGACGACGAAGCCCAGATGGTGGATGAAACTTTCTGTAACGCTTTGGAGTACGGCTTGCCACCAACTGCCGGGTGGGGTTGCGGTATCGACAGATTGGCCATGTTCTTGACTAACTCCAACACCATCAGAGAGGTGTTATTGTTCCCAACATTGAAGCCAGATGCCTTAGTGAAGGGTGAAGAGACAACATCTGCTTAAATACCATAGGTCGTCTCGTTCATGTTTTGAATATGAATATATATCCTATTTACGTTGTAATGTACATATACAACCGTCCGTTACTTGCTGACCAAATCTCCATTCCTCTTCATCTCTAGTGCCTTCTTATAAGGAGGTGCCGTAGGCATCTGGACTGGTTGCAAATTACGCTGCTCCACACTTGAATTGAGTGTGTACGTGGCATCCGAGTCGCCGTCATTCAAATCTCCACAGGAAACAAACTTTGCAATTGACCTTTCTTCGTCGAAGGGAAATTCCATGTTCTGCATGGTGTAGCTTTTCCCAATATCCGCATCCTCGAAGAATTCCTCTGTCGACTTGGCAAGATCGAGTTTCGGATGCCAACCGGGCCTCGGCTTATAGCCCGTACACACGATAAAGGCCTCAAGAGAGGTTCCTCTTGATGAACGGGGTTTTGCGCAGACGACTCGCTCGAATAGATACCCAAATTGGCTATATAATAGGTCAATGTCTCTGCCACGGAAAATCTTGGCCACGAAAGTTCCCCCTGGCCTTAGAATACAGCACGTAAGCTGCAAAGCACATAGCACCAACTGCGCCTGGATGTATTCGTCTAGATCATGAAGACCGGTGACATCTGGGGCGCCATCGCTACATACGAAGTCCGCAGGCTCTCCACCAAACAAATTGAGGATTTCCTGAAGTGTCTTTGGGTGGGTGATGTCTGCCTGGAGACACGTGACACCTCTTATTGGAACCATAGGCTGCAAATCCACAGCTACAATCTTAGCAGGTTCTTCAGCGGGGTTTTTGTTCAACTCTTGGCTCAAGACCTGCGACCACGACCCAGGAGCTGCGCACAAGTCCACCACCCGTTTCACCCCTGAGAAGATATCAAATTCTTCATTGATCTGGAGAAGCTTGAATGCAGATCTGGCACGATATCCCTCTTCTTTGGCTCTTCTGTAATAGAGATCTCGTTTATCTTTACTTGCCTTCCCCATTATATATGATATATCAACCAGAGTACTGCCGACTGCGAGAAGAGCACTTCTCCATATCGCGCACAGGCACCACCAAAGGTCCTAAACACCAGATGGACTGCAATACAACCGAAAATACAGTGACATTAGACCTAGTTTATACTTTCAAGTTTCCAAGACTTTTCGAAACAAATCGAAGTTTTTTTATAACCTAGACGTGTCTTTATTTTCGTCTCATGTTCTGAATCAATCTGGTATGAAATACACCTCCACCGAGGTTCTCACGTGACCGCATACAGTAGGGCCGGCTAAAATTTTCTTCGGCCTAACGTTGGCAAGCGACCAGCCGGGTTTCACTTTGAACAACACAAGATGCTCGCTAGCTACATAAGAAACATCCGTGTATCTTCAAGAACACTCACTTCAAGTTCACGCCGATTTAGTGCCGAACCCCAGACCGGGAAGGGATTTTCATCGCCAAAGGAGTTGTTGGAAAAGAGAAAGGCAGAGGAGTTGGAAAACAGACAATTCGCTGAAAAACTTCTTAATAAGGAATTCGACTTCGAGCCCAAGTTGATACAATCAAACAATGTTAATACTTCTACAAAAAGACCCGTTCCTCTTAACGTGGAGTTGTTGAAGTACAAGCCATTGAAGTTGGAACGCACGCATGGCCACAAAGTCGCTGAGATCAAGTTCAGCGGTTACGATGAGACCGAGGTTCTCAGGATGGCTGAGTTTACAGCAAGAGCAGCTTTTTACTTAGGCATTCCCGCATCCGACATCAAGAAAGTGAAGACGGAAAAGAAACTATACACGGTGATTAGATCGCCTTTCGCGCAAGCCAAATCCAAGGAGAATTTTTTCAGAACAACATATAAGCGGAAGTTGGTGGCCTACGATGCCAATCCTGAAGTTGTGGACTTGTGGTTATCATACACAAACAAGTATGCTGCAGAAAGCGTACAACGCCAAGCTCTGATTTTCACACGCGAGTCCCTTAATTACGCTGAGACAATGAGTAAGTTGGCTGCAGAGGAGATGGATATGCCTTGGGCCTATCAGGATAACTTGGAAGACCCAGTCGGTAAAAAGGTACAGGAGCTTTTGGGCTCTGATGCTTTCAAAGAGTCTATGAAGGAGGGCCAGTGAGGTCCCTTGGGACATGTACATAGTAATGACAAAAGATAGAAATGCATTCACGCAATATCATCACCCATATAGATCCCTGTCGTCGTCTTCCTCTTCTTCATCTTCATCTTCTTGCTCACGGGCAAGCCTTAGCTCCTGATCCAAATGATCCTTTCGAGCTTTTCTTGCATCGTGCACGTTGAACCGACACATGGGGCACGTGGAGTTGACCTTCAACCATGGAGCAATGCAATCCATGTCGAAAATATGCTGCTTAGACGACGCCCCGTTGGTGAAGCACGGAAGCTCAACAATCAACGGGTATTCATTGTCCACGAACTTGTTCGTACAAATGGGGCACTCTACATTGTCGGGTATACTTTTCAAGTCGACTCTCTCCAAAGAATCCAAAAATGCATCATCCACGCCGTCTGTTGTACTTGTCGACGGCTCTAAATTGTCCAAATTTCGCAAAAAAAGATGGATGACCTCGGAATTCTCGTCCTCATTCATCATTCTCAACGCATTCTCGAAGATTTGTCGACCGCTTAATCGCTCTCGGTTCGACACCACGGTGGTGGTGAGAAATGTGTCAATGGCACTGGAAAGCGATAAGTATTGCCTTCTACTGTCATCCTGAGAGTTGGTGGTTTCGCTCTGACTTACATTATGTTCGGCCACAAATGTTAGTTATCAGATTGAGAAACTTCGAGGGTTCAAAGAATTTATACATACACTCGTAGGTGGACATGATTGAAGATGAAGATGAAGATTTGATGCAGAACCTCATGCTGTCACTGTGTGTAAACGCGAGCTTATCAGCCCCCGCATGCACGCCAGAATAAAGGTGGCGGCCATGCAATTCAAGTGAAAAAAAATTACTGAATGTTGGGATAACTTGTAATTGAGAGGATTTGGAGGTAGTAGTGACTACGGTTTTCAAAGCATCTTCATATCTACATGGGCCACTCTTTTTTTGAGAATGTACTTCAGTAGATAAATTTGAGGCTCCTACAACCTAGGGATGTGACGAAAATTAGTTATATCCTGGTCCCCTGAGATAGTTTGTGTGAATCAAAAGGTTCTCTCGCTAACAACCTATTTATGTGGATTTGTGATTCTATATCTTCTCATGGAGCCTAACTAAAACCTACCCATTGTGATCAACCACCCTTAACTCATATCGCGATCTTCAGAATCGGAGGGGGAAATATCGGTTTCTTCTTGTAATGGCTCGTTGACTCCAGAAAAGTAGTCAGTTGGGTTTTCACCAATCCCATTATTCCAGTCAGCCGACACAAAGTAGCCCCCTTCAGAACTTAGATACAACGGCGTCATGGGCGCATCTTCCAGTGGCGTCTGAACGGGATTAAGAACAGGGGAATCGCTTCCTTTGGGAAAGCTGATGGTGTATGGAAATGAATGCTTTTGTTGAGCTGGCTGGTGGAATGGTGTCATACCAAACCCAGGAAGGCCAACAAGCTGATTTTTCAACTTTGGCATACCAAGCGATTGTGGAGGCGTCTGCGCGTTTAACCAAAACTTTGACGGAGACTCTCCGAATGATGTAGGAATCAAACTGGGCGAGTCTGGAGTTATAAGCTGGTTCTTTTCCCAAGGTATGTTTTTCGGGCTCGAAATGGTATTGACATCCCCCACGGGAGGTACTATTGGGGACGGTGCTCTATGATACGGTTGTAATCGCTGCTGATTTAAATGGGTGATTGAGTTTCTCGATCGTAAGTTTGTGTAGGAATTCACACGTTCTGGATTGGAGTGGTTGAGCGCTGGCGCAACGCCCCTTCCACCGGTGTTGAATGCTTCTGGAAGTGTGAATAAAGTCCCACCATTCAAGTTATTGCTCAAAGATAATAATGAAATCGTGGACGAGGATGGAATTAATCTATCATTGTGGTCTTTGCCAACAGAAGTAGCTAGAAGTGGAGGTTCTGGATGACCTTCAGAAGAATTCATCTCCAGTATATCAACGTCAAACTGCGGATGATCTGGAGGAGCGTCCGCACCGAAATGTTGGCCAGCCAACGACTTTGAAAGAAGCGATCGTGATGACTGTGATTGAATAGTAGCAGATTCTAAATTCTGTGTAAGATCTTGTGAAGAATTTATGGACAAATTGTCAAGCTTACTTCGCAAATTGCTAGTAGTGGAGCAACCGATAGCCATCATACACTGCTGCAAATTAAAGAACTAATGGTGGTGGTAAACAAAGCTTTCGGAGAAGCTATTGTAGCTTTCTGCAGTCTTGTATGAGGTATTATGGATCAAACAGTCAATCTGTGTTAATGCTGAAAAGAGAAAATTCCAGATAATAATTGAACTGGCGCCACCAATATCCGGGGAAGAGACGGAAAAAAACTTTTCAAGGCTCTGGCTGATTGCGACTGTCTTCGAGTTTGGAACCGGCTTTGTTCGCAAAGTGTAGGTGGAGCTCTAACTAATCGAGAAAAGCCTGATGAGCTTCTTTTTGGTTTCCTATTGGTATTGAAATAAGGAGGGTGTGATTATCTGGAGTTCGTCCCCTATATTGAGCTGAAAAAACCGAAAGGACTTGCGTACCACGTGATAAGATAAGGCGATTTCAACGCGCGCTCCTCGACAGATAAGGATGAATCCAAGAGCGTTCCTGCCCGGACCCCGCGACTACGACAATTTAGGAAATATGTTCACCGATCTCTCCTACTTTAGTGCTGCACAGCGAAAAATTGTAGCAATGCCCCTAACCAGACTCCCACAGGTGCTGCAACCAGATCGACTCTACAAAACTTCCGAGCAAAATAAACTGACTATGCTAAATATTTATTGGGCGTAGGTAAAATTGCAATATGACCCGAGGCTCGAAGGAGGGGGCTTGACTTATCTCAGTTATTAGTCCAATCAATATGACGAAACGGGGTTTGTAAAATTAAGCTTGCGAAGTGAGAGTGCTACGTACTAAGGAAAATTGAAACAGTTCGAACCTTTTGTGGATAGGCTGCAGCTTCGGGTGCATGCGCCTGTTTCCGCCATTGATCCACAATTTGAAGACCCATTGTTGACGCTTCCCTAAATGATCTTTTTGATGCATGATGCAGAGTGCGCAAAACAATAATTTTGGAGGCCAATAGATAGTGCTTGGATCGAGAGAATATGGAGTTCAATTGCAGGCGGATCTGCTACGTAAAACAACTCAGTAAATCACTAGCGTGAGTCACGAGAATAAGCTGAATGTCACATCTTTGTGTTTAACTCATTCACGACTGAACTCAGTGCAGCTTTAGTCACATATAGGTTAATAAGTTTCAAAGCTCTTTCCTAAAGGGCTGATATCGTAAAGTACAGTAACGGTTCGTCAGAATTCTTATGCAGTTTCCACGGCCACATCATTTAAGCTTATGACTGGATTCTTTCTAAACACACAAGATAGTATTACATGGTTGTCTATAAACTTTACGCCATATTTTCTCGAGACGTTTTTGATTCACGATCTTTGATTCTGATCTTCACTATCCTGGGTAAATTAGTGAGGCTCTCTTGTATTGTTTTCAGGAGTGCTTAAAAAACTATATGACATGGACACACAAAACGTACTACTGTATTTCAAGACACTCAAAGAGTAGCAAGATTGTACCTAGAACCCAAGACTATATCAAAGTGCGATTCGCCTTTCAGGATTTACTCTTTACACAATAAGTAACATCTAAGATGTCTCTTGTGACACAAAAGCTATGTATACCACTTGTACAAGTTGGATAGAGCATACCTTTAATATGTGCACCTCTACTTCTCATTTCATGCCATTGCGCCTGAAGTTCAAGAATAGAATAGTTCATAAACATTGACAAAATTCTTGTTTGGCCTAAGATGTGTCGAATGTTAATCTCTCTATTCCGCTGAAGGAGATTTTGCACTTGCCAATTCTCAAAAGAGCAACAATAAAGACAAATTTGAGGAAGGCAACTCATACGAAGAACTCGGCCAAGTTTTTACCCCGCAAGACGCGCGAAACGCAGCACAGGGAAAGATTAGATGGTGGCTTAGTAAAACCTCAACCTGCTTGACCATTTAGATGAAATGAGGCTGCGGTCAAGTTTTTTGCTGCTCAGGTTGTTTAGGAAGTCTAGATAGCGTAAGAGTGGGTTGAGTAATCACGTATTTCAGTTTGTTTGTTCGCTGAAAATGCATAGGAAAAATATGTACTGACTGCGCTCAGTCTACATCATGACATGTCACTAGGCGGTTTAACAATTTTAAGATGAAGACATTTCAAAATCTTATGGCACTATTTAAATAGGCCTTGGATAAAGACCTTTGGTTGTAATACTTGGGTGATATCGAAGAATTTGTACTTTCGCTACCCCACATATAAGCGAGTCTCATCGGCAAGACCTGCACCACCCCATGTAGGTCTGTTTGTCAGCTGAAAAGAAATCATCCCAAAAAGCAATCCAAAGATCTGTCCGACTCAAAGGCTGTAATTCTGTAACCACTATGGGGAATCCACGGCTGCTTTGGTCTCTGGTATTTTAATATCCTGGGTTTATAAAATGAAGTGATCATGATAAATGTGACAATTTGGGTCCAAAGACTAAAGATGATCTCACTACATAACGTGGGGGCTGAGTCCTTTAGATACGAAGGAAAAGAACGTCGTTGGAAAAAGGAAACAGTTGCTACAAGGAAAGTACACCACAACTTCTAAACCAGGCTGTGTCGAGCGAGACAAGTAAAGAGATTTCTCTAGAAGTGCATTGGTATAGACTTTACGAGACCAGTTGTAGACTTAGATTTGGGTTTTTCGAGCGTTCAATTACGAACCAAAACAAGCCATGACTGGATCGGTGTATAGTAGGGTATCTTACTGAATTTGAAGTCTGATTAGATCCTAATCCGTACCTTCTCAAAGCCAGTAGCCTGTTTGATCTCATCAAAGGTGGGAAAAGAAATGAGAGGCTGTGCAACTCAACATGCATAAGCTGCAGCAGTCTGCACCTCTGCTAAAAGAAGTGCTTAAACAGGTAATGATGACAAAGCAGGCGCCCACATCAGATATATAAACCAGTAAATCCAATCGGGAATTTTGATTCTATCTTTCTTTATTATCGCATTCATCGAAGTTCAATCCCATGAAGTTTGTTGTGCCTGCTCTCTTAGCGTGCTCGAGCGCTTATATTGTTCCCGCATTGAAGAGGATGGATCAGGAGGACCTTACACAAGAAATTCCTTCTGATGCCACCCATAAGATCAGTACCCTTCCTGACGACCCAAAATACACTGCCTATGATGGGCAAGATGAGGCGGACACCATGAAGGGATACAAGAAGATCATCAAAAAACTTCCTTATCATCTCAGGGACGAAGGTGCTGAAGGAGATGCTGAGTATGCAGATGCTCCGGACGAGAATATACTCCCCACAAATATTACTAATACTGATGGCATCGACAACCTGACCACAGATAACCTGAAGATGGACAGATATATTGTGGTGCTCAAGGAAGGAATGGACGATGCACAGTATGAGGAATACGAAGAAAAGGTTTTGCAGGAATTAAACCACAACATAACAAAGAGAGGGTTGGCCGAGAACTCGACCGAAGTCCCCGAAGCGGAGGTCAATTCCTTCAACATTCTGTCTTTCCATGGCTTTGCAACGGAGATTCCATCATCAATGTTGCTGAAGATCGAGGCCGACCCTATGGTCGAATTTGTTGAGAAGGACGCCAGGACGGAGGCCACTGAGATTGTGACTCAAAACAACGCGGCTTGGGGATTGTCCCGGATCTCCTATCGTCAGCCAAGCACTCCACCAGCCACTGACTACCGCTATGACTCTGAAGGTGGTAGAGGTGTGACTGCTTTTGTTCTCGACACTGGTATCAGGATCGAGAACCCAGAATTCGAGGGCAGAGCCACTTTTGGGAGGTCTTTCGAAGATCCCGAAGAACAAACGGATCTCCAAGGACACGGTACGCACGTGGCCGGTATTATTGGCTCTAAAACGTACGGTGTTGCTAAGCAGGTGAGGTTGGTGGCTGTCAATGTCTTGGACAGACATAGGGGTGGATCCATTTTCGCATTCGTCAAGGGTGTTGAATACGCTGTGAGCGAACACAAGAAGAAGATTCGTGCAAAGACTGCAGGATACAAGGGAACTGTGATGAATCTTTCGTTCGAGGCCACTAATCCTTCACGGGCGTTGGATCGTGCAGTGGAAGCGGCCATTTCCTCAAATGTGCATGCTATCATCGGTGCAGGGAACGGAAACCTTGATGCATGCAACCGTTCTCCCGCCAGAGCTCGCAATGCCATCACCGTTGGTTCCATTGACAACCAGGACACGAAAGCTGCCAGCTCCAACTGGGGTAGATGCGTGGCGATGCAAGCACCAGGAGTGAGAATCCCATCTATCGGAATCCAGCCAAGGCCCGAGTACAGATCAGGTACCTCTCAAGCCGCACCTCATGTAAGTGGTCTCGTGGCGTACCTTATCTCGTTGCAGCCTGACCGAGGATCGAGCTTTTTTGGAAAAAGGGTCATTTCGCCAGCGGAGTTGAGGGTTATCCTCATGAGATTGGCTGTCCAGGGAGCTGTGAAGGGCCTTGATCCTACTACTCCCAACGTCCTTGCTTACAATGGTGTTCGTGACTCTGTGGCTTATGTTTCTGAGCTCGTGGACAATGAGTCGAGCGCGGAGTCGAACGTGGAGTCAAACGCTGTCTGAGTCGGGGCCATCAGACACTGAGTCGGAGGTATCTCGTTAGTTTTGTTCTTGTTCTTATTTGATTTTCTAGTTTTAATCGGATCTCTGTCTCATTATGTGCAAAATCATGCTCCCGCGTTACCCGTAAATCACCACCTGCAGTTGGATATATACGGCGATTTTGCGCGCACTCGTTCGCTTCGCCAGTACAGCTGAGCTCTGTGTTACACCTGCATATGCATGCTGATTCAAGTCTGTCTAGTGTCTAAGGCGTTTCAGATGGCATCTTCACTTCTGCGATATATAGTGAAATAAATATCCCTGATCGAGATATTCTTCTTTTTTCAATGCATTTTGCCCTTTAACACAATAACTACTACTTTTACTTCTTTTTTTTCCCGAGACTCGCCTCCCTGAGGCTCCTCTTATTGATGTGTCGGGCGAGACATCACGTGACTGGGCTCCTTCGGTCGGTGGTTCTACTGTAGTGTTATCAAGGCCGAAGCAGGCGAGTTTGCCAAGAAAATAAGCAGCGCGCCTTGGGGATTGTCAAAAGGATGTCATACCGCTCTTTGACGAGCCCGCCCGATACAAACTATCGCTATGCCACCGAGGAAGACCGGGGTGTAACTGTTTTTGTTCTCGACACGGCAATTTAGACAACTGACCTGGAATTTAAATGCAAAGCTGCTCAAGGTATTGCTTACGAGAAGCCTGCAGTAACAATCGATTTCAATGGGCATGGTACGCATGTTGCAGGTATCATCGAAAGTCGTACCTATGGAATATCCAAACAGGTACAGACGGTATCGGTTGATGTTCTTGACAGAAACAAACAAGGCTCAGGGTTGAGTTTCGTCAAGGGAGTCGAGTATGCAGTGAGGAATTACTGGAAGCAAAGTAAAGCAAAAGGGCTGGCTACAAAGGTAAAATCATCAACGTGCCACTCAGTTTTTTGCAAGCTTCAAGAGCTGACGACCTTGCTGTTGAGTGCAGTTACGGTTGGTCTTCATGTTTAAGTCGCAGTCGGGAATAGAAATCAGGACGCGTGCAATTCATCTCCTACCAGAATGTCCAATGTGCCTACAGTAGGTTCAATCAACAATCACAACCAGCAAGCAGCTTCGTCCAACTTTGACTGCTGCGTTAAGATTGAATCACCAAATGTTGATATTCTATCCTTCGGGAGCCCAGTGTGTGCGTAAGACACCCCTACTGCTGCCCCTCAAATCAGTGGTATTGTGGCGTATCTCAAATCTCTGCACCCAGACCGTGGTTTGGGACCATTGGGGAAGAAAGCGATCTCTCCTACCGAGTTGACAGCTATTTCATGAGCTAAGCCATTCGCGGCGTTGTGAAAGACCTCGATCTGACCAGCCCAAACGTTATTGCTTACAATGGTGCCAGTGGTAAATAAATTCGAGTTTCGGCTCCTTGGATTTTAATCAAGTTTTCTCGGGCACAGGCGGGAACCACGTCATGGGAGACTCAACGAGTTTCTCAATGGGCCAGACAATTCGCAACTGAAATTTTTTTCTGACTTAATCGTTTCTTTCTTGCGTAGGCCGAGATTGGTTCGACACGTTTAGCGTCCTATCTCAAGAGGTACGTTTCTGAGACCTTTTTTGAATCCTGTACCCATCTCTTTGCACTCTATATATGAGCAGGCGTATTCAAAACACCATTGGTTCTGCATGAGCACTCACCGTTAACACCACTCGGTCTTGTCTATTCAACTTCGTACCTCTGCTATATCATCTCTATGAAACTTCAGATCACTGCCTAAACAGAGTATAAGTTGTAGCTCACAAATCTAATACTCCCCTAAATCATAAGGATCAATCTTGAACACCTTGTCAGGGTTCATGATTCTCTTTGGATCCAACGCCATTTTGACTTTCCGCATTGTATCAACGGCATCAACTCCAAGCTCCAATTCTAGATACTTCCTCTTGCCGTTTCCAATTCCGTGCTCTCCACTGGAGGTGCCTTCATTCTTCAATCCAATAAGCATCATCTCGTTGACTAGTTTCGCACACTCGTTCTTGGTTTCAGGAGTATAAAAGATATCAGCGTGAAAATTTCCGTCGCCCACATGTCCTAGAATCACAGATTGAAAGCCCGATTTTTCTATGAGAACTCTAACCTCCTCCAATACAGATGAGAGTTTCGATAAGGGGACTGCTATATCTGTGACCCATAGTCTCACATCCTCGTGTATCTCGTTCTTGCCATAGTTGAGAATAGCATAAAAGGCATCCTTCCGTGCGCTGAACAATTCCTCGCCCTCCTCTTTGCTCTCTGCCGCAATAAAGTCCTTGCAATTGTTAGCTAGAGATACCTCTCTGACCACTTTCAAAGTCTCTTCGACCACTGTCTCATTTAGTCCCCCAATCTTGAAGAAAATCGTCGGAACTTCAAGCCATTGTTTCGTCCAATATCCGCTATAGTTTATGCAGTGCATCATATCCTTATCAAGCAACTCTATGGCCTCAGGCCTGATTCCACGTCGGAACAATTCCGCGACAGTCTGAGTCGTGTCGTAAATAGTAGGAAACTGGCCTACTACAACTGTCTCTTGCTGAGGCTTCACATGCAAGCGTACCGTCGCCTCAGTCACAATACCTAAGGTTCCTTCACTACCTATAAACATACCTGTGAGATTGTACCCAGCACTGGTTTTCTTAGGTCTTTGTCTTGTTTTGATGATAGTCCCGTCTGCAAGAACAACTGTCAAGGAGATTACGTTTTGAATCATAGCACCATATCGAGAAGCATTGACCCCAGAAGCATTGGTGTTGACCATGCCTCCAATCAAGCCACTGGAGCCACAGTCGCAACCAAAAAGTAACAGCTCGTCGATCAATTCCTCATTTAACTTAACCCAATTGACACCTGCCTCGAGTTCAACATCCAAATCATTCCGGTTCACACGTATGATTTTATTCATCCTGCTTGTATCCAAGATTACTCCTGGCCTAGTAGAGAAAAAGTGACCCTCAAGCGAAGATCCGCCCGAGTATGGAACAACAGGGACACTATATTTGTGAAGAATCTTCATGATTTCAGAAACGTCCTTGGTTGAGGTGCCGTACACGATCCATTTTGCCTTATGGTGTGGTTTCGGTGGGTGGGTGGTGAAGCCGTTATCAAAATGACCGTTAATTTCTGCGTCGCTGTTGGTGACGTGCTTATCGCCAATGACTCGTTTAATTTCCCTGATTGCCTTTTCCAATTCAGCTTCGGTACAATATTTGGGAGGTTCTATATGTGAAAGTTTGGTTGTTGAAGTCAACGGGAATAAATCAGCGGGTGGATTATCGTGCACTTTCTTTTGGCCGTAGAGATAAGACGCGACGCCTACAGAAACGACCACCGGGAGAATCACTGCAGCGGGCCATTGTCTTTTAGACAGTCCGGGGCGCTCAACATTCTGCCAAGAAAACCTGCGAGCAAACTGCAAGTTTCTAAAAGGCAGCCAAGATCTCATCGTCGAATCTGTTTCTTGTTAGTCACTGACTCACGCCTGTCTCTGAAGATGAAGAGTTGGTAAGCTCTTGGGTGCAGGAAGAGCGGTATCAAGATTTACGAGCCTACATTTATCGCTCCAGGCAGGACTGGCCGCGTAGTGAGAATCGACTCGGATGAACGGATTAATTATAAACGGATTAATTATAAACGGAACAAAATAAAAGAAGCTTAGGGACGACTCTTCAGAGGGTTCCCTTATTAAAGTCAAGATACATATCACGTTCTGAGCGCGTGCTTTTTAAAACTTTTCATGGGTTTCAAGCCCCACTTCTTAAGCATGGCGGTGTCTTCCTCCCAGCCATTGCATGCGGTAGTGAGCATTTGTTCGCCCGTGAAAATCGCATTGCAACCCGCTAAAAAGCAAAGAAATTGTTCATGCTCCCTCATGGAGTATCTACCAGCTGCAAGGCGAATAATTGACTCGGGCATGATGAGTCGGGCCGTGGCAATAGTTTTCAAAATCGCCTCAAAGCGCAAATTTTTCCTCAGTGATTTTGGAATATTTTTGATATCTTCTGCCATTGGCGTTCCCTTAATGGGAACCAACTTATTGATCGGCAAAGACTCAGGATGCTTATCCATGGTGGCCAAAGTGTAAAGAAAACCCACGTGGTCGTCGTCAGTCTCGCCAAGCCCTAAAATGCCTCCTGTGCATGCCTTCAAACCTGCGTTCTGTACATTTTTTATTGTTTGCAAACGATCGTCATAAGATCTGGTAGATATCACTTTTGGATAGTGTTCTCTAGAAGTGTCAATATTATGATTGTACGCAGTCAAACCAGAATCTTTGAGTACCGTAGCTTGTTCTTCTGTCACCATACCCAAGGTTACACAGGTCTCCATTTTCAATTCGTCATTAATCCACTTCACCATTTCGGTGATTTTTTTCAACCCAGATTTTCTACCATGCATATCTCTCCAAGCCGCTCCCATACAGAATCTTGTGGAGCCGTTCTCTTTAGCTTTGATAGCAGCCTTCTTGACTTCTTCCAACTTGATCATTTTCTCAGCCTTGGTGCCTGTATCATACCTAGAGGACTGGGAGCAATACTTGCAATCCTCAGTGCAACCCCCAGACTTAATATTGAGCAAAGTGCACAACTGCACCTCACTTGGGTCGTGATATTTATGGTGCTGGAGCTGTGCCATAAAGATTAATTTTTGAAGGGGAGTGTCGTAAATCTTGCGGATTTCGTCCCTCGTCCAATCACTTCTCGGTCCTTCTTGAATGGCTCTGTCTAACACTGACATGCCTCTGGACCTTACGGTAGCATTTGCCGAGAGAGCCAATCTGGGACCGTGAGTCTTTTGGAAAAGTCTAATAAATGAATATCTCATGTTTTCTCGGGTGGTTGCAAATTATCAAGAAAAGAAGCCAGCTTATTTAAGGTGGAGGAAAAGTTAGAAAGAGAATCAATGAAGGCAGAGGAGACCGAAATGTAGATTGTTTCGGCCTAAACTTTATTATAAATGGGCAAATATCATTGGTCGGATATCAGGCATAATTTTTTTTTGGGTTCCACTCGCATGGTCCCAATTACGAGATACCGAGCCCCGAAGATGATTCAAGAGTCATCCCCAGGGCCCCAACGCTTGAAGCGCGGCGACTCATGAAATGAATCAAGGCCTGACTCCCCGATTCTTTTCGACGCGTGCGGTCTTTTAGGGCTCATGCCCTCGTCGAGAGTGCGACCATTTTTCCTAGACATGTAAACCGCGCGCGACTTTTCTCTGTGTCGTGCACGACTGCACAACACCCAGCGCATTGAATGGGAGTCTGAAAATTTTCGAGCTCGTTTCTTGCCTCATCAACAAACATCAAAAATGGCTCCAATTGTATGTATCACTTAAGTTTACGGGGATATCGATCAGATCGTGCACCTCGGATGGGTTTTTCATCGGTCTAATTAAGTTTCGAGGCAATCATTCGTTGAATCACTGCTTTGGTGTTGTGCCACACGAGGCAATGCAGCCAGTATTGTCTACAGGCTCACAAATTATATTTATTTAGCACGTATCAAAGCCCGTCCAGGGAAGCTATGCTGTCTTTATCTTCTGCACCACTGTGTGTATCGTGATAATAGTGCGGTAGGCTAACAAGTTTCTAGACCACCAAGGACACTCAAGCTGCTAAGAAGTTCGTCGTTGACGTTTCCGCCCCAGTCGAAAACGCTGTCTTCGATCAGGAGGCTTACATTAAGTACTTGGTTGAGCACATCAAGGTTGAGGGTATCATCGGTAACTTGGGTGAGTCGATCTCTGTCACTGAGGAGGGCTCCAACGTTGTTGTTGTCTCCACCGCCAAGTTCTCCGGTAAGTACTTGAAGTACTTGACCAAGAGATACTTGAAGAAGAACCAGCTCAGAGATTGGATTAGATTCGTCGCCGTCAAGAGAAACCAGTACAAGTTGCAGTTCTACTCTATCGAAGAGGACGACGAGGATGACGAGGAGTAAATTATCCGTTCAATTTAATACGATTTTGAATACATAGAATTACTCAACGGGCTCTATCTTGGGAAGGTTTCACTACGCAATAAATTTAATATTGGATTCCTGCTACCACTGTAATTGTTTTTCAGCTATCAAAGTTCACCTGTTGGTATAGGTCTAATTGGCGTCATAGTTGACACACTAGTTATGCCCCATGAACCCATGAAGTGGTAGTCTAACACAAGCCCAAGAATGCATTGTCTACTGACTGGATCTTGAGTTCCCATCAACTATGTTCCGAGGTAGAAACAATCTTTTAATTTTTTGAAGAGTTTATAATTTCGCGTCTGGATACACTCTCAGTATAAGAATGACCAAAAACTCTCCAAGCATCAAAGCTTACAGTTGATTATCGTTTGACTTTGTACCCCATTCAAGGTTTGTCGAAACGTGTTTGAACCAGTGAGTTCTAGTTTTTTACATATCTGAATATCATAGAGCTCCTCCGATGGTGTCGCGTACGATTTCGTTGTTTTTCGAATTCTTGTCTCCATTGACTTTGGATCCACATATCAATACGTTATGTATATGAGATATGCTGCAAGTCTTGTCCCGACATTTGGAAGCACAATGTTTCGTCTCGTGACTCTTATTAAGGCAAAATCTGCAAACCTTCTCCTTGCATTCATGATGCGAATGAGATAAGGTAAGACACAACAGGCAATACTCTTCTGGGTACTCAACTTCGACTTTCATGTTATATGGGTCATTCAAAGGCATTCGGGAAGGAACAGACGAAAGTGCAGCCACTTCTTTTTCCTTGCGACTGATAGTCTCGAGGCATCCGACTACGATTTCACGGTGTGCTTTGAGTATTTTTTGCTGATCAGGCCAATCGAAAAAATTGTTCTCAAGTAGTCTGGCAACTTTTTCGAACTGAACCATTGTCTCACGAGCCTCAGTCTCGTCCAAGATAAGCTGTGAATTTTCTCTATAGCGGTCTGCAATCTTAAACGATGGAGGTATCTTGTCACTTTCAAGATAAAGTAGAAGTTCTGTCATGGCTGAATTTTGAGGGCTTGAAGGTTCAAGCGGTCTAACATTTACAATTTGATCTTGGTGTGTGAGAAAGTGGCTTTTGAATAGGTCCATGGGTATATCTTTCAGACTATGCTTAACGGTAACGCAACAAAAGGGGTTCTCGTTTTTCTTCTCCTCGAATTTGAGACTTGCTGCAAATTCTTCATCGAGAAAGCTCCCGGGGAGTGTCAAAATTTCAGTCAACTTTTCAGCAACCATTTTCAGAAATAGTCGGTACGCATCGCTGTTGTCAAAGAAACTCTTGAACAAATCATCTTTTGCTTTCGGAATCTTTGCTATTCCTCCAATAATTTTGAGACCTTGAAGACGAAAGTAGGCTGCGTATTCCGTAAGACTTTCGATTGTGTTTACTTGAGACTTCTGTACGCTCTTAGAGGCCGCCTCTAGAGTCTCAAGGCGTGAATCGTCCATGATCAGGTCCTCTCGAGACGCATCCATCATGTCGACGTACTGACGTTTGCACAGAGTCGAATCTGCACACGCTTTCATGTGGCTCTTTTTTGCGTAGTTAGCCGCTCTCGATATCGATTCTTTCAATTTACGCCTTATCTTTGGAAGAGAAGTGTCCGAAGAGTTCACAACTTCGAACTCGAGGGTGGGTTCAATATTTGAAGGCATTGTATCTAGCAAGGTCTCCAATGATGCCTTGGAATACTTCCTTGTCATTTTCAAGAGAAACCTTTTTTCCTGGTTTGTCCTCTCTGCAAAAATATCAAAGTCATCGGATTTCTGTGCACTTTTCGGGGCTTGATCAATGCCTTTCATTGTTGAATTGTCTTTCTCGCTTCTCGAATTTGGAGCGTCTGAATAAACAGGCGAATATTGAAGATGAGACCCACCGTTAGGAAGATCTAGCATTTTTATATGTTGGACTTTCTTTTGCGAATCAATTGCTTGAAGAACGCCGGTCATCAAGAATGATCTGGTATACGTGAAGTTGGTCAATGATCAGCCTTGGTATCACCAGGGCTCGAACTGGTTCTCCGGCACATAAGTTTTGTGGCAGAAGCGAGAAGCTGAAAAAGAAAAAAAAAAAAGGTTTGCAAAATCTCAGATTTATGTCGTGTGGTCCTTTTCTGCTTTTTTTTCTACTGTGAATAGTTGGAGCTTGTATTTTTATAACTTTATGAATTCAAACCATTCATCCCATTTCATGCTAACCTTGTTCTGTTGTGCTGAACGTTTCGCATTCCTTATCGACGCATGTGACGGGTTTTGCAGCTGTTTAAATTCATGACTTGCTATATAGGTAAAAGGAAAACGTTTCACCTACCGAACATCTGATAACAAGTGTCACAATATTCGTAAGCTCGATTACGAGATTGGTGAAACTGTGAGAATTTTACAGGATCACTAAGGTGTGCTAATTACAAGCAGAGAATACGGTTCTTACGGGATATGAGCGCATCCTACTTCGATGGAAATCAGGTGAATCTCCTCAAACTGACTCAAATATCCTCGTATGGTATGTCAATCTTCTAATTCTCAAAGATGAGTTCAGTTTTGAGCACCAGCTTCTTAAACAATTGTCTTGTATCATAGGGCACAAAAAATCAAGCAATTGATTTTTTCTGCCGCAAACTCCAAGTTATGATGAAATCGTATAAATTTGTCTAGATACCCAGGCTTGTCAAGATGGAGGTGTCCTATGAATTGAGACAAAGCTCTCAAACCTTATTCAAGGGTTTTGCACATCAAACGAATTCCAGGAGCGGAGAGATCTTGAATATTGCCTCAATTTGCGAAGTGTTTCAACCTCATGAAGAAAGACTAGTGTAAAGATTCCAAGTTGCCGCTCAAGTTTTTCGGAAGATGTTTGTTTCCTAATGAAGTTTGTCAATTGAGAGAGTTCTTTCTCCAAACTTACGGATCGTATCTCAAAATTCGAAAAATCAAAACTTGTGTCATTCACAAGAGATTCGAGCTTTCCCATGAACGCTTGTAAACGGACTTCTGCTATCGCGGAACCTCTTGCGGATTTCCTTGAATCTACCCCAGAGGCGTTTTATTTGACATCATTGTTAAGCCTTACGTTGGGTCGAGAAGAATCATTTGAATCAAAATTATACTTTCCACCTGGAAAATTTCCTCGAACCCCACGGGCGGATTGGTGATCAGGCAGTTGCTCATCCGTACAATGAAATGTACAACACACCAATGGTTGGTTTCACCTTCCACACTCCTGGTTTATTCGAATTTTTAACTGTATAGTTTTCCTTTAATAAATGAATCTACCAAAAAAAAAAGAGTAGAAATTGCTGCTACCATCTTTGAGCTACCTATGAAAAGGTACAGGTGGTATAGTTGCATACTAGTTGTTCTTTCTGTTTCCAGATGCGAAATAAAGTCATAAGGCGCTTCAAAATTCAAAGTCTTTTTCTTTGTGTCTCGTTAACAATGGCAAGGGTTCGGGGCTCAAGCTTAGGGTGGAGTCGCAAAAGTTGATCTTGTCGGCGTGTGGCTAAATTGCAAAACTCCGAAATTGTCTGCATATGATATACGGGAGAGTTTTATTTGGAGAGTGAGCCGAGGATTTTACCTCTCTTTGTCAGAACGTGTCCGTTCTGGGTCGATAGACGCGAAATCACATGATCAGCGCACGTGATAGATATCACGTGCGATGATGGAATGTGCTTCGTCGGCCGATGTCGGAACAAATAAATAGGAAAAATCTTCGCGGGAAGGAAGAAAGAGTTTTCCTTCCCACGGGTCTTGGATTGGCAAACTGGAATCTGAGGTCCGAAGTATAATATTACTTAAATAAACATTTGATAATTGAAAGATTAAGAGTCAAATCGATCTACCGATTGAGATACGAATTAGCACAAAATGTCTACTCTGAGCACGGCCACACATGAAGTCACCGAGGACACATTGGCAATGACCTCGCTTGCGGTACTTGACAAGGAAACAATTAGTGCATTTCTCGAAGGAATTAATGTTGAGAAGATGAAGGTGTCGGAATCGGAACCGGCAAATGACATTAACCTAGCACGCGATGCTAGAATATCGGGTTTGATCGGTCACATCAACGAACCAATCACATCCAACAAAGATTCAGCGTTTATTGAAATGAAAGAGTTGGTCTTATCAGACATCTCAACTAAGATTTCGTTGAAAGTATTCATGGCCGCAGTTGATAGAGATACCTTCGGGATTATTTTTCCGCACTTGGCAGTGCATTTTGGATGGATTGCTGATGCCGAGGAAAAACTTACATCTCGGATATTAAAGAAGTTCCCATTCATCAAGACAAGAGTGCCTAAAAAACCCTCACTCTTGATTGTGTTAAGGACGATCATTCAACACGCAGGGTCTTCTCAAGAGAAGAGATGGGAAACATTCAGAGAGCACAAAATGTTTTTAGATATGTTAGTCTTGAAGTGGAAGGGTAACGACATCAACAGTCTTGAATTCATTTTGGACAAGATCGAAGAATTCAAAATGGAGAACGCCACGCATGAGCTACCATATCTGCTCGACGACACGTTAAGAGATCTCTTCCATGGATTCGAAGAACCGGGGCCACATCAGATTGGGCCTTGGTGGATCAAGGCATTAAAGAGAAGAGGGAAGTCACTCATCACCCCCGAGGACATGATGGAAGAATTCAAACTGAAGATTTTTCCATTCCTTGTGTCCCAACGGGTAACTCGGCCGGACTATGGTGAAGCACCACCCGCAGTTCAATCAGCATTCACTAAGGCGATACAAGAAGCAGACGTAGAAGACAATTTTTGGCCGCTCACTTCTATCAAGAAACTGGTTAATGCACTCTCGGCAAATCAAGTGAATCATCCTCCAACGATTGACTGGTGTCTCGATTCTTTGAAAAGAGCTGTGAAGAAGAATCCCACGATGTGTCCCAACTGTTTCGAGAAGCACAAGTTACTGACTTGTACCTCACTTAGACCAGACATCAGAGAGAATGTAGCCGCATACTATATTTCGGACTACGTCGCCCAGACGAAGCAGGTGATGTTGCCACATATTGAACGGATCAACAAAAGGCTCAACGAGAACTGACGAACGCAGAGGCTTACATCCATAGATAAGAATAAGAATAAATCTTCTACTGATGTAAGAACGACCTCTGTTGATATACTCGGTTCACAGTTTTCTGTGACGCATCCCGACGCACAGGGATCGGCCGAACACTTTCTCATTGATAGCGGGGCAGATGTGACATTGACGAATTGTGCTCTGTTCATTGACGACATGAAGCCCTTCACTGACCTCAGCGTCGAGGATAGTGGGGGCACACATCATCGATCCGTTGGGGTGGGAACAGTCGACATTGGCGGACACTGCCTTGAATGCTATTATACTCCTTCATTGAAAGTCAGCGTGGCCAGCGTTGATAGCCTAACGGAGAATGGCGAAATCGTTGTTTTTCGAAAGGACGGTGAGGTACTCGTGTCGAACTCCCGTGCCGGAAATTTCACACGCATCCGTCAAGCCGGCGCTGATAAGATTTTCTCGATCAATCGAATAAAATGCAGTGATACTACACGGCAAGGTCATCACTCTCCGCTCGACCAAGAGGTGTCAGCGGAATCCACTCCGCTCGACCAAGAGGTGTCAGCGGAATCCACTCCGCTCGACCAAGAGGTGTCAGCGGAATCCACTCCGCTCGACCAAGAGGTGTCAGCGGAATCCACTCCGCTCGACCAAGAGGTGTCGGCGGAATTCACTCCGCTCGACCAAGAGGTGTCGACGGATCCTTCTCCGTTCGACCAAGAGGTGTCGACGGATCCTTCTCCGTTCGACCGACAGGTGTCGACGGATCCTTCTCCGTTCGACCGACAGGTGTCGACGGATCCTTCTCCGCTCGACCGACAGGTGTCGACGGATCCTTCTCCGTTCGACCGACAGGTGTCGACGGATCCTTCTCCGTCCGACCAAGAGGTGTCGGCGGAGCCCTCTCCGTTCGACCAAGAGGTGTCGGCGGAATCCAATCAGCTCGAACAACAGGTGTCGACGGTCGCTTACCCCACGGTCAACTACGTGGGCACACAAAACAAGCAAGCGATCGGTGCATTCTATATTCATCAATTACAAGGTCATCCCGGTGAGAAACCCACTCGAGATCTTTGCAAAAGATTTGGCGTCCAAGTGACGGCGAGCGATGTTGAGCGCATTCGGAATTGTATGGTATGTTTCGAAACAAAGGGGAAGGCGTACGGTTTTCATGGTACCTCTACCAATCCTTCCACGCGGCCATTACATCGACTTCACATGGACACGGGACAATATGCTTCTGGAGATCATCCATTGTACCTCACACTCATCACGGACGAGTACACTGGCAAGATATGGCCCGTCTTTGGCACTAAGAAGGACCTCATACGTCAGGACACCCAGCGGCAGCTCGAACACATCAATAATGAATTCACACATCTCAAAGTTCTGTACGTTACCAAGGATAATGGCACCGAATTACCATCCACCCCATGGCTCACTCAGACGTTGAATGTCGTTGTTAATGATGCTCCACCATACGCGCCACAGATTAATGGACGCGCTGAACGGTCCAACGGCATCATCAAACAGAAAGCTTTGTCCATTCTCAAGCAGGCCACTTCAAATGATGTTCTTAGAGAGATCCTTGAGCGACAGGGGTTGGCACACGCGGTCTTAGTACATAACACAACGCCGACATCCAAGGGTCATATTCCTAACGAACTATTTTATGGAAAGCCCATCGCCAATCTTTACAAGCGACCAATCTTCGGCACTGATGTGATTATACTCCTGAGCCATGATGCATCACGGCGTGAACGTAAACTACACGACGTTGCGCGACGGGGCATATACGTGGGAACGAGCGCACATGATAGCTCGATTCATCAGGTATGGATTAACTTCATGTCACCTGGGAACAAAATGCAGGTTTTCCAAACGGCATCCATCTCTTCTAACGGACGTTTCGATAACATGCGGATAGCGGAACATGCACTCGCGGAGATCTCCACAATCGTTGCATCGCAGGAATTAACCGACCCCATACCTCCGATCTACACCAATTTGGTTCTCGCCCCTCCCCGGAAGAATGCCCCCAAAGCACGTCTCGAGATGCGCGTGTTTCGGCCAGCCACTCTTGAGACACAAATCGTGGGGAGGGCGACGGATGGGGAGGAGATAACCCTGGAAGTTCAGGCTCTTTTCGATAAACATGCTGCTCAACTTCAAGATGTCGAATCGAAACTTACATTGTTGGAAGAACGGGATCTGAAAAATACTGAGACCATGGCGCTCACCCAACGGGATATCGACATGTTAAGGACACAAGCTGAAGACACTCAATTATTGTCCGACATTGTTCACGGCTTACAACTGACCATGGAAACGGAGAACGAGCTGGCACTAGTTACACTTCAACGTATTGATGATATGGAGGCGATGATCGCCCTTCGCGAGCTTCGGCACAATCGGGATATTGAGGAACGTTTTGATAGGGAACGTGCCCTAGTCAACTCGAAGTTTGAGCTTACCAACTCGGCCAATCAGAAGGTATCGGACGAGGTGGTTGCCTTAGGACACCGGACTGATGCACAGATGAATCAGGCTCGGCAGTCCCTCTCTAATCTTCAATCGCACACTCAAAACGAGATCAATCTGAAGTTTGCGATTGCCAACTCCGCCAATCAAAAGGTGTCGGACGCATTGGTGACAATGGAGAAACGGACAGAGGATCAGATTAATCGGACGCAGGAGTCTATCACTGATCTTCAGACACAAACAACCAATGACCTCGATCTGATGCTCGCAATTACTCATTCGGTCACTAAAGCGATATCGGATGATGTGGCCGTATTCGACCATCGGTCCACGGCGCAATACAAGCAGCTACAGACGATGCTCACTAAGTACCGCTCGGACACTCTATTCAAATTGGCGGAAGAGCGCAACACCCGCGAGCTGCAGCGCGAGCTATCGGATATTGCTCACCGCAACGCTTTGGACAAGCACTCAGCTGAGAACAGGGCGCTTCTCGATGTTCTTTCTGACGAAGTTCAGGTGAGGCTTGAGGCTAGCACAGCGAAGTATGACAACGCTCTCGACAAACAGCAGAGGAACATGCGTGCGCTTGAGAGTCGCGTAAAAACCAACCAAGGACGCCTCGACCGCGACTTACACGCCATCGAGGATCGTGTGGAAAATGGTCAGAAACGACTCGAACACAGGTTAGAGTCCGACATGGAACGAGTAGCCCGTGGCGCTGCTCTGGACGTCAAAGAGTTAGAGGACCGAGTTAGTCAAACGGTCGCTCAAGGACTCATTGACATCCAAACTCAGGCGGAATCGACTATATCGCAGGAGGTTCGAGCGATCGCAGGAGATGCCCTGAACGACATCAACGAACTTCGTCAGGCCGTTCTCACTACGGGTCAAGAGTTACATCAGTTACAAGATCAGACTCGCATGCCACCTGATAATGTGATCTCTGTGATTCCTCCGCCACAACCGGTCGTGATCGAAGTCGACGATGAAAGTTACATTGATCCGATTCTTCGGGACCAACTGACGTTGGAGGCTACGCGTCAAATCGCATATCACCCTGACCCCGGATCAGAGAACTCTCTCATTCGATCAGATAGATCCTCCGTGCATTCGTTGCGAAAGAGCCAGCCCTGGGTCATACGTGAGGTCGGTGTGGGGAAACAGTTCGGTCCCATCGTGACGCCACGCAACGCAGCTTTCTATTTCTCCCACGAAACGCGGGACGCTCACGAGCGTCTCATTCAACGTTTGGGAAACCCTCCACCAAAGGTCGCAGGTTTCCGGGGAGGGTCGCGAATGAGGCAAAATCGAAAGAACAGAGTTAACGCCATGAGGTCAGCATTATTAAAGGATCCGGCGCATGCTGAAGCGGCACGTCAAGCTGAATTGGACGAGATAGAGAAATTACAGGCCATGAAAGTATATGAAGAGATCGACCGGACAGACGTTCCAGCTGGGGAGAGTCTTATCGATACGTTGTTCGTGCACACGGTGGACCCCACACAAAAGAAGGGAAACGGGCTGCACAAGGCAAGGCTTGTCGCGAACGGAAGCAGACAAACCATAGGGCGGGAGGAAACGTACTCACCTGTGATTCTGCCTGAAGCAATTAGAGCGTTCCTAGTCGCTGCGGGCATCAAGAAGATGAAAATACATCAACTTGACGTGAGCTCGGCGTATCTCCATCTGACATTAGCCGAGCCAGTATACATAAAGCCGCCTCGTGACGTGCCAGGGGTAGATTCAACCAAGGTATGGAAATGTGTCAAGGCGCTATATGGTTTGAAGAACGCAGGTAGAGCCTGGTACCTACTTATAAAAAAGGTACTCGAAGATTTTGGTTTCAAGAGAACGCTATCTGACCCGGGATTGTTCACAATGAAAACAAAAGCGGACAAGTGGTCTTACGTCTCCTTGTACGTCGACGACATATTAATTGGCGTTCAAGACGAAAAAGACTATGAGGAGTTCATGAAGTATCTTATCGAGACCGCACGCATAAAGACGAAGGATCTAGGTGCTCTTAAAGAATTTTGTGGCATGGAGTTCGAGGAAACAGACACAGGATACAAGATATCACAGAAGAAATACATTGATGAGATACTTGAAAAGAGCAGCGAAGACTTCGTGGCAACAAAGCTGAAGGTACCGATGAGAGACTATGCGAGAGATAAGGATGAACCAGTTCTTGACTCCAGGGGAGTGAAGAAATATCAAGAGCTACTTGGGCAGCTAAATTGGCTTGTGACGATCAGTAGGCCAGACATAGCACTGTGTGTGAGTAAATTCGCAGCTTACACCAACTCGGCGACAGTCACAGATCTTACAGAGTTGCGGAAGGTTTTCACATACTTGGCGAAGACGAAGGATTTTTCATTGGAAGTCAAATACGATGATGGGACAGAGGAAAAAATGAAGATATACGCGTTTAGCGATGCATCGTTTGCGTCAGAGGAAGATCTAAGATCTCGGACTGGTTATATCCTATACGCTAACGGATTCCCGATTGTGTGGAAGTCGAAGAAACAAGCTACTACTGCTACAAGTACGCACCTGTCTGAGTTTGTTGCGTTGAGTACCACAGCAACTGAACTACTCTGGTTGGAAGAACTATTTGGTGAATTGGGAATGGAGCTAATGGAGACACCCAAGATTTTCGAGGACAACATGGGCGTGGTTTACAGCGTCAATGGAACGGGTAGCAGTCCGAGTCTCAGCAAGCACGTTAGCATTAAGGAGAAACATGTACAGGAGAGGGTCCAGAGAGGGGACATCAAGGTTGAGTACGTCGGAACTGACGATAACGTGGCAGACATCTTTACGAAGTCGTTGGCCTATCCAACATTCGAGAGACACTATCCTTATTTGTCATTTGATGCAGATTACAAGGTTAGGAGTCTTCGATCGGCACTTATCGTTGGGAATCAGAATGTTGAGAAATGCTGATCCAGGGGAGTGTCAGAACGTGTCCGTTCTGGGTCGATAGACGCGAAATCACATGATCAGCGCACGTGATAGATATCACGTGCGATGATGGAATGTGCTTCGTCGGCCGATGTCGGAACAAATAAATAGGAAAAATCTTCGCGGGAAGGAAGAAAGAGTTTTCCTTCCCACGGGTCTTGGATTGGCAAACTGGAATCTGAGGTCCGAAGTATAATATTACTTAAATAAACATTTGATAATTGAAACTCTTCGATCTAATGAGATAAGATCTCCGGATCCAGTGGTTCAGCTAGTTCTTGAATATTATCACCATGACTTATAAATGTGACCATGTAGAATCGCAAAAAAAGAGTTAACTGCATTGATTTCTGGAAGAGCGGGAAGGCGGTGATCATCAAAGCGGTAAGTACCTAAGACCCAGATGAAATATTCATCTGAACTGATGTAAGTAGCCGCCCACCATAAATACGCTTGATCTCATGTATGAAAGAATCAGTCGTTGAAACGAAGGAACATAAAGTGAGACATTTGAATTGAGACAACTAAACTGCAGGAGTCACATTATTGAGATTGGAATTCTTGAAGTATCGTTGAGCCGCCAACCAAAACGAACAAACTATTTTACAATTAATAAACGCATCTTCCGGGCGCCTGCAACGCGTCGTGTCTGTTTCGTTTGTCATGACTGTCCAGCCAGCATTTCGCAAGAAGCTTAATTTATGTAAAATCCGAAGTGAAAGGTACTTTATCCCAGAATATAGCTTGATGGGGATTGCATTTCAATTAAAGACTCGGCGACGCAACTGAAGCTATACATACTCCACTTTACTATCGCAAGCTTTTGATCACATTTTTCTGGCTACACATGTGAAATTATGAAAATATTCATAAACTTGAAGTCAATTCGAAAACGAGCTTGTATTGGAACCTTAAGTTTACGATTTTCTTTGTAAAGCTATGTGATATTCAAGAGCATGGAATGTCCGGCTTAATTTCGTCATTAGAATGTGTTTCATTGGCTGACGCATGGATCTCAGGGTTTTACGAAAATACAGGTCTGGTGTGTTGAAGGACAGAAAAAACACGCGCGTTGTGCCGGAAAGCGTTTCCGGATTAGGATATGACCGACAAGCTTCTCCTAAATGACATCCTGAATTCCTTCTGAGAACCGCTTTTTGTAATAATTAGTCTCTCACAAGAAAGATTTGAAGAAGCTGTAATATATTGAGTCTTTCTTTTTTGCCACTGGAAATGCAAAATTACCTTCCGCGGAAACTTAAAGCACTCTTCAGATTTCATATCCGGCATGTAACTTGATCATGCATCTAGGTATATTCGGTAAGCTCGCAGCTCTGACTGATCGGCTCTAGTGAAAATCTCATAGCCATCCCCCAGCTATTAAGTACGGTTTTCTACGACGATAAAAAAGACAAAACACTTTTTAACGGACACTCTTGATAACAGCATCAAGGCTAGTCAGAAAAGAACATCTCCTGCCTAGAAAATGGATTCTCTCGTTCGTGCCTCTATCAAGGTCTGCCCTTTTGTCAAAGCCACCTCTGCCCAGACTCTTCGTCAGATGAGCAGTCTTTCCACTTTGTCGCAGCATGCTAGAGCATGCCCTTTCGCTGGCGTTGCGTTGAAGGCCAGGCAGTACTCGTCTTTCTCCAAGCCTCTCAAGGCCTCCAGCGCCTCTGCCACTTCTTTTTCCACAGAGAAGACTTCTGGTTTTTACACTTTCGGTGAAAAGGACTTGGTCGACGGCAAGTTCGAAATGGTGAACAAGGGCTCGAAAGAAAGTGCGTTTGATTACGGAGGCTTCCTTGACGAAGAGCTCTTGAGAAAAAGACACGACAAGTCATACCGGTACTTCAACAACATCAACCGGTTGGCCGAGGAATTCCCCAGAGCTCATTTGACCGAGGAAGCCGACTGTGTCACTGTTTGGTGTGCCAACGATTATTTGGGTATGGGAACCAATAGCAAGGTCATCTCTGCCATGAAAGACACGCTCGACAAGTACGGGGCTGGCGCTGGAGGAACCCGTAATATCGCGGGTCACAACAGGCACGCCATCAAGTTGGAGTCTGAGCTCGCTGCGTTGCACAAGCACGAGGCGGCTTTGGTATTCAGCTCGTGTTTTGTTGCCAATGATGCCGTGCTCTCCCTCTTGGGACAGAAGATGAAGGACTTGGTGATCTTCTCCGACGAGTTGAACCACGCTTCCATGATTCAGGGAATTCGAAACTCTCGAGCTGAGAAAAAAATCTTCAAGCACAACGACTTGGCGGATTTGGAGCGCAAGTTGGCACTCTACCCTAAGTCCGTTCCCAAGTTGATTGCCTTTGAGTCCGTGTACTCGATGTGTGGCTCGATTGCTCCTATCGAAGCGATCTGCGACTTGGCAGACAAGTACGGCGCGTTGACTTTCTTGGACGAGGTGCATGCTGTAGGTATGTACGGTCCTCACGGTGCAGGTGTCGCCGAGCACTTGAACTTTGAGGCACATTTGAAAGCCGGGTTGAATGCCATCGAGAAGGATTCTGTGATGAACAGAATCGATATGGTGACTGGAACATTGGGTAAGGCCTACGGTGTTGTTGGCGGATACATCACTGGAAAGCGCAACATGATTGATTGGTTCAGATCGTACGCTCCAGGTTTCATTTTCACCACCTCGTTGCCTCCAGCGGTCATGTCAGGTGCATCTGCATCTATTAGACACCAAAGAGCCACGTTAGCAGATAGAATCGCCCAGCAGAAAAACACACGCCGTGTGAAGAACAACTTGAGCGAGCACGGAATCCCTGTGATCCCCAACCCTTCGCACATCGTGCCGGTGTTGGTGGGCAATGCCAAAGACGCGAAAAGAGCCTCGGACTTGCTTTTGGAGAAACACAATATCTATGTACAGGCCATCAACTTCCCTACCGTGCCAATTGGGGAAGAACGGTTGAGAATCACCCCCACGCCTGGCCACGGCCCCGCACTCACGGCCGAGTTGGTCAACGCTGTGGACAGTGTTTTTACCGAGTTGAACTTGCTGAGAACTTCTGATTGGGAAAGAGCGGGAGGATTGTGTGGTGTGGGCGAGGCTAATGCAACTGCCGTAGAACACATCTGGACCGACGCTCAGTTGTCTTTGACGGACGCGGACTTGAATCCCAATGTCGTTGAACCAACGATTTCTCCCAACGAGGTGAGTTCTGGCGTCAAAGCCTGATGGGTATGAAAACCATCTTTTTTTTTTCATGTATGACCTTATCGGGCCGTCTTCGGCGGTTCCTGAAACTCTAAATGTAGGAAAGTCTTTTACTGGCGTGTAGGTATTGATTCATTGATCATTGGTGGATATTGTTGACCTCTGCTGCTTGATGCGCACTCACGATACCATAGCAAACAGTCGAAGAATCCCTCCCAAATGTGCTTCGCAAGAAAAGCAAGGTGAGAGGGTTACCAATAATGAAAAGTTAAAGATATAGCTATCAAGAAACTAAAGTCCAAAGTATCCCACTATCAAAAACTTATCACACTTTCGGCAACCCAGGTTTGCAGGCCTCGCTTGTGTGCACTTTCCACGCACGCGCGATGGTATCGATGTCAACAAACAAACAGCTCGCTCAAACTCATATCAGTCATTCAAATTGACCTCCAATGGCATCCAGCAACCCCGAGCTTGTTCGGCTATATTTGAACAGACTCGTGGGCTCCCTCGCTCCCTCGAAGCAAGGCTCGCCCTGGGCTCAGACCCTTGTCAACGACCTCACTTCTCATATAACGCGGCTGTTCTCCGATACGTCTGCGTCTGCGTCTGCATCATTTCTGGAACTACCGCGGATTCTAGAAGAGTATAAAAGACTTTTCCTTGCGCAAAACCGGACCGAAGACTGGAAAGCTTTCCAGGCGATTGTCAACGCGCTCATGCATCCGAGTCTGCCTGATTCTCTCACTCATGATTTGGTCCGCTTGTCTCGCCTTGCCCCGGCAGACGTGTCTACCCTAGGACCTAGAATGCCACATACGACCTTTGAACCCAGTCATTCTGGCCAGAGACAACTTTTTCCGAGCAGCCCACGTGAAACTCACGAGACGCCTCTTGGTCGAACCATGCCCGAGCTTATAGACCCATACTATCGAACGCTAGATGAGCTGGTGCTTCTTGGATCGCTCCGGCATACCCTTGTGGGACAAGACACAAGCATCTTAAGTTTTCTGCGAGATAATCAAAGCATTGAGATACCTGATTTGGTTAATACCAGTCACACACAACTCTTGACAGATATCTTGGAGCCTGCTCTCTTGTGGAAAGGCTTACACGAGCTATTGGCCTCTCGCAGGGCCAGCAAGAGCTCGCCCATCAAAACCGCGTTCATCAGCTCTGTCGAGTCATATCTTGTCCACTATGCGGATACAATTGAAGGCATTTTCAGAACTGCGCCAATATCTTTAATCGCACTCCTAGATTCGCTCGAAGGCCAGATCCACAACCTACGACTCATGGACCATTTGAAAAGTCGCCTCATTGAGCAAAATGGCTTTGATTTCCTACTTGATGTGTACAAGCTCTCCCGATTTGGCGATCGAAGAGTAGCAGAGTTTGCAAGTGATGTTTTCGAAAAGATTTCCTCGCCTTACTATCAGTACCTCGAGCATTGGGTCGTGAAAGGAGAACTTACGGACGAGAACGACGATTTTTTTGTTTCTTTCGACAAAAACGAGAATCACATCAATGATATCATAAAGTATAACCCAAAAAGACTACCCCTGTTCCTTAAACTTGACGAGGGGTTCTTCATGAAGGTGTTTCAAATCGGTAAGACTTTGGTGTTCTTGGAGAAATATTGCAAGGAGCTCGAGTGGGTGAACGATTTTGCCCTGCGCTATTACCAATTTATTTTCACGACACACAATGGCTTGAAGTCAATGAGTGCCAATATGCTTCAAGCCATGGTCGAAAGGCAATATGACGAGGTTGTCGGGTACTTTATGCTTGTCGCACAATCAAAATACCTGTTGTTTTCGCACTTACTCATGATAAAGCGCGTCATGCTAATGGAATCGGGGGAGCTCATCAATGTTATTACCACTAAGGGACTGCATATGTTTGCAGAGCCGGCGTCATCTTTGACCTCAGCTCGTTTATCAGAGCTTTTGGTCGACTCGAGAAACCTGTCTTCACTCAAGTTTCTTCCTTCAAACTATCAGACCAGAATTGATGCGAGAATCTTGGACCTAAGTCACGGTACAATCGGATGGGACGTTTTCACGTTGGCTTACAATGTTCCAGAGCCTCCGCTAGAAGCTTTGCTTAACTATAAAGATCAGAGCACACAATACTTGAGACTATTCAACTTCTTGTGGGGTCTAAAACATTACCAGTTTCTCTTGAAAGAACATTATCTACAGTTTCAAGAATTTCACAAAAACCATATGCGGCATATCAAGGAGAAACTTAAATCTTCAGTGATTTCAGCAAGCAAATTGACGGATAGACGGTTAAGATGGTTAGCGCGATCTATCAGGGTGATTTGTTTGGTTCGCCACAAATTTGCAATGCTCATAGACGCCATCCTCAACTTTGTGTTCTTCGATTTGATAGAGAACAGCTTCAATGTGCATGTTGTCCGCAAACTTTTCAAAGCACTCGCTTCGAGGGTGCCGGAATTGAAAGAAGGAGCTCCGGGCGAGGCATCCAGACTTTCCATATTGGACTCCGGCTTCTTGAGCAATCGTGATGAACTGTTACTTTTGACTGGGTTGCAGACTTGCATTCCAATTCATCACAATACTACCAATATTACCATCGATGACCTAACTGGAACACTTACTTCATATCTTGAAAGTGTCTCTAACTGCAAGCTTCTCCGGGAAAATGCTTTCGGTCGTCATAGCGGCAAATCCTTTGTCCACCAAATATTTGAGCTTCTCGAATTAGTGTTTGCTTTTCTCAGAAGC
Organism: Metschnikowia baotianmanensis; assembly: GCA_030565705.1. Lineage (NCBI taxonomy): Eukaryota > Fungi > Ascomycota > Pichiomycetes > Serinales > Metschnikowiaceae > Metschnikowia > Metschnikowia baotianmanensis. Next base: position 111,565 of record JAJMCI010000023.1, read on the forward strand.
AGCGAGGAATTTGGAACAGTTTTGAGTAATTATGTCAGCATTCTACGTTTAAAGGCCGAGAGCCTTGACTTTGACGAGGATTGGGATGATCTACACCACCGGTTGGGTTCCGTGGAAACTTACATCCAGAAAGATATTTATAGCGATAGGCTTCAGCCGTGGTTGAAAACCTTTACCCAGGATATGCGTGCAGAAGTGGATCTCAAAGAGTTGAGCAAGATGATATGATTGCCTCGCTTTCCTAGAGCCTTCCCCACTTTTCGATCAACTAGTTCCACCATGCATGGCATCCCGCTTTGAGCAGAAACCTAT